>CM027852.1:26187303-26372876 GCA_016097595.1 Eucalyptus pumila
CTAGTCCGGTGAGGCAAGCCCCCATCAAATCTAGAAAGGGCTCGCCTTGCTATCACTAGGCGAGTGGCTAGGCAAGCCCTCCCCTAGTGAGAGCGAGGCAAAGCGAGCTCACTTGCCCATCCAATCATTGATCTCGAAAATTTCTACAATAAAATTAGGTAGGTCGCTTGTATAGTTCCCTATCCACAATTGCCTTAGTCCAATGACGGCTAGCCCTCCCCTTTGGTCGGTCACTAGAGTCAAAGGAAAGAGGGAGGAAAAAGAGAGAAAAAAAAAAAAGGAAACATAAAAAGTTAATAAAAAAATTGGAAAGAATAAAATATTATTAAAAAAAAAATTATCACAGACGACCATGTAACACCGACCACCCAATTTTGGCTGAAAGGACTAAATTGACATAATTGCAAAAAATAATAATTTAGGACTGAATTGGCACAATTGTAATAAGTTTGAGACTTTTTTGGTAATTTTTCCCTAAATTTACATAAATCATCATTCATTGGCAAATTAATGTAATAAGAATGAATGAATATGAAGTAAACAAGACCTTTGATTCAAACAACATGATTTGTATTGCCCATAACATTTATTTCTCAAATCGACAATTTATTGGAATTTTCTTAATTGGTCAAACTCACCTTGTCATAGCCAAATTGTATAACCTAATGTATCATACAAAAACTCACTTTTGCTACTTACAAGCATTTAATGTGTAACCATACAAATTATCCAAGTTTCATTAGTTAAAAGAAAATACCATGTGAAATCCAAAGTAAGGATGGAAAAGGACTTTCATATGTATATAGATATTTCGGAAAAAGCTTGGGATTTCCAAAAAGAAAGATAGAGAGATTGATAAAATTAAATTTAAAAAAAAAAAAGTAGCCTAATTCAACTCCTAAGTGAACATGTAAAAGCATTTGTCATTTGCAAACAACATTAGAAAACCACGCTTCGGGTTTGGTATATGTCAGAGAGCGGTTAGCGTCACGACGCCTTTTAAATACCTAAGTCATTTTAATGTAATTATCATTTGTTTCTTATAATACTGATGCAATTCTGTGAAGATGTAACAAGGTGAACTTCTTGCGTTATTTTATGGCCCGACATAACTCCATGTGCCATTTGTATTTGTGTTTTGAAATATAATTAGTGACATGCAAGCATTATGTGTGCAAGCATTATGTGTGACTATTAATTTGTGATGCGCATGCCAATGCAATTGACTTAATGACTTTTTATTTAGTTATGCATTAATTAGTTTTGTAATGAAATAAGTTTACTGGAAGTTCTAACACTTGTCATGAAAATACTATTGAATCTTAACTTTCAAAAAGTACAATTAAATCATAAAACTTGTGATGGTGCAATCAAGTCTTTCATTAACTCCCTTCAACTCGATAGACAGATAGTGCTAAAAAGTTTTACGACTTGATTGGACCCAATTAACAAGTGAACTTGATTGCACAAACTTAATTGATTTTATAACTTGATTGCACTTTTTTGTAAATTTAGGACTCAGTTGCACTTTCGTAACAATTTTTAAGACTTTTAGAGTACTTATTACTTTTGAAATTGACGAAGCCATGTAATTTTTTGGCCTACTTAGGCATGAGTGCTTTCGTCTTTTCTGCCATATGTAATACTGATTTTGAAAGCTGAAAACAATTTTAGGAAAACAGTATAGTTTTTCTGAAATATTTTTGGAAAATCATGACGCGCATTAACGAGCATTATGACAACCTAGAGAAAAATATTAAAATTCACAGGTTTAGTTTAGTAGAGTAACAGTCATGAGAGTATATATGTTTTTTGTATTTCTCACAAGTTAAATTCGACATTATTAAATCTATTTATCCAAGAAAAATATAATTTAGAGCTGCAAAGCAATGACTATTTATTTAGTTTCTAGCCTATTTCTAGCATTATGAAGATATTATTTCACTTAAATGGGATTTTAGAACCCTTACTTGACATTGTGCCCCTTCCTTTAATCAGTACCGCCTAAGAATTGCTGGAATTTTACCATTGTTACGTTCCAAAGAGAAAGATCAAATTACTAACTTGAATTCGAGAGCATAACTTAAAAGAGAGTTTTCACATGGATTGCCACGTGAAAAATAAACAAATAAACCCTCTATTTATGTGGATATTATTTGAATTAAGGGAGAATCTTGTGCAAAGAGAAGTCTTGCTAAAGGCTGAATGAACTTCACAAAAAGGCTCAAATGGCCTCGCAAAAGTCCAGAAGGGCCTTGCGCAGCACGAGCCCAATGCCGAGTAGGCATGTCAAAGGAGTGGGTTGAGCTAGATTCGGGACGTGTTGAAATTGATCCAATTCATATCAACCCATTTAATCTATTTTCTGCAATACAAATCTAATGGCTTATATCTAACCCCAATTTATGTTGCTAAAACACTTTTATATTTAATCAAATTTAGGAAAATTCATATTCAAACTTAGTTAAAAGTACGGAGTGAACGAGAGTGAAGGTTATTCAAAAAAAAAAAAAAAAAAAACAAGAGTGAAGGTGAAAAAGAATCATAGAAGTGAATTGAGTCAAAGTAAGTTAGGAACCCATCAAGCACTTATATTATTTTAGGCTTTACCATTTTAAACTCATCAACTCATTTACAGAATATAAATAATCCATATAACGACTCAACCAATCAAATATGGGTTAAGAAATGAGTTTACGACCCATGTTAATAGGTCTAGTGTCGGGCTAACCCTACAACACTTTACATGATAGTTGTAGGTTGGCCAACAATCAACCTTTTCTTTTCTTTTTCTTTTTCCTCAAAAATTTAAAATGACATTTATATTATATACATCAAATTCAACCAAACTTTTATAAGGCATAACTTTTCCATCCAACATCCGATTGACCCTTAATTTAAAATGAATTTCTACTTTGGAAGAAGTATCAGGATCGTAGACTTCCAAGAATTGAGCTGAATAAACGGTCAAGTATAAAGTTGCGATATTTTCTTTGTTAAAAACCTGATCCTCAGGATTTTTGCGGCTTAGAAAGCTTGTGAATCGATCTTTGGTGAAATGAATCAATTGGTTCAAATCATAAAATTCCCGACATCTCATAACCAAATAGCTGTAATTAAAAAATGAGATATCTAAAGAATCGATCGTCTAAATTGGACAAGTTAGGTATGGTTAGAAAGCTCTGATGAGCACGACCCAAGTTTACCCTTCAATCGAACTTTTAATGAACTAATACTTTTGCTCAATTTCAGTTAAATTTCAGATAAAAATTAGGTGTCTATAATAGGAATGTTTTCAGATTTATAAATGTGAATAAGTTGGACTTTACTATGCACATCATATTATGAGGTATAAAGAAAAAATGTACAAATAAAACATGCAAGTATCCATATAGAGATAAATTGTCTTCATTGTGTGCAATGAAATGTAATGTGGTCAAGATTAGGCTGAATATGAAATATGGCATCACGAAATCGAGACAATATACACAAAATTTGAATTTAATACGTATAATACATTTTGTGATGGAGATTTATTTATAAAAGTAAGCGCGAGTCTACTTCAAAATATCGATAGTAATTTATGCATTTTTTTTTTTTTTTGGCCAATCTAACTTATGATAGAATTCATTATTGTTATTTAAATAAACTAAAAGAAATTAAATTTTCGACACTATTACCAAGCATTTTGAAAAATTAAACCAGCCCGCCACATAAATCTGCTGCTGAAATACACTGAAAGAAAAACGAATATCTATTCCTCAAAATCAATTTTGCAATAAAAACTGGCAAAAATTGTAAATCCCCCAAGAAGTTACATGCGGTAATCTCAATCAATGATGCTAATCCTCTTGTGAAGATGTAAAGAAGGGACTTGTGTAGAAAGAGAGCTTGCCAGAATCTCATGCTGCAAATGAGTGCAAGACCTTATCACCATCTATCTCATCTCACTGCCCATCAGTTCAAGATCATGCTCAACCAAAATTTTGGCTCTTTTGGTACAAGGACTTAAAAATCATTCACGTGTGTTCCATAATCCATTCCAACCTCGGATCAAACTCAGCAAAATCAAAGAAATTGACACAAGCCACTCTATTTTTACATCAAAGTCACAAACTGAAATGAAATCTCATACCGCCTCAAGCCAAGCCGTATCCTGCAGCGAGCATCGCAAAATCGCTAGATGGAACAGCAGACTATCTAATGAAAGATTAAATAGAAACAGAGGGATTTGAAAAAAAAAAAAAAATCACGCGTTTTTTACCCTTCTTTAGATAAGCAACTTTTGGATTTGGGTGTCTTTAACTCCCAGGGAGGCAAGCAGCCTTTGTAAAGAGAATGTAGAAACAGCGAGGACATGGAGACTTCCTTCTCCGGTAACGAGATCGACGGCAAGCAACTGAAGGCGCTCCTTAGTCTCTTCTTCTCGTTTTCGCTTCCTTGGTAATTCGGGTTGTGGCATAGTGAAGGAACCTTGAAAGCCTCAGGGAGTATGCAGTTGCACATTGAACCTTCAACATCAGCGAAAAAGATGCTAGTTGGTTAGAGATAAGTAGGACTAAAAGCAACAATGTTATGCCCCATTCTATTTGAAGAGACCCTCAGTTCAACAGCATGGTGCGTCAGATGCAATTAGCTGTGCGAACTGAGCAGACAAAGGTTAAATGCATATGGTGCATGATGAGTTGGAGGATAATGGTAATACCTATTCTTGCTAGTCGGTTTACCCATCTCGGGATAGTCTTCCCGGTCAGCTTGAAGCACATGTCTTCACAGAAATGATTGCAGTTCTTAACAATCAAATGATACGTATCGCCATGATAGCTCGCAGATTGACGCTCGATGAAATCTCTGACCTGCATAGGATCCAAGCTCGTCGTCCCCACAAGTATGGACTTCCTGAACTTAAAGCCAGGACACTGTCTCGGTTCAACTTCAAACACGCCACTTGATGGATACTCATGAGCTCCAAAAGCATATTCCATGCCATAAACTGCATGAGCGAATACGAGTTTATATGTATATGAGCAAATAAAGCAAAATAAAATGCGCAAAGTTGAGTACACCACTGCTTGTTCTAAAACTCAAATTATTAGAGAATATGTGGATTATATATCTTCCATCTTATCAGTTCTCTGTCACATGAAGGCTACAGAGAAGTGGAGGCTGAAGAGTACAAAGGCAACACATGGATTTGAAATAAATGGGAAATTAGTTCACTGGTGAAATTGAGTGGGTAACTGTTTGTCTAAAAGCTTAGCATAAACTACATATTATCTACTAATAAAATGAGTTTGCATAATGCATCTATAGAGACATTTAATATATTGTTTTCCATTCGAGAGTTGGAATAAGCACTCTCTTGTTGATAAAGGTTCTATACATCTTTTTCAAAAAGAATAGCCTCTTGAAATGGCTCTAGCATCAAATGGTGGATTTTAAGCATTGGTTATTGCAAAATACACTCAAAGAAGCACAAAGGCTATAGTTGCATCATACTCATGGGTGTTGGGCTATCGTTGATATGCACGGACATAAGTAGATAGACAAGTCAAGAATTTGGACTGGTTATAAGGAAGTGAATCCGCCTACCTTCAACACCAGAGTGAAAAACACCAATCCCTGACCAGTATAAGTAATCATTAACTGCTGTCAAGTCATAAACATTCAGAAAAACAGGAGCATTTCCTCGGCCATATGGTGCCGGTTTCACTTTTTGAAACAAGCAGAAATAGTCAGCAGGCTTTCCTCGTACACGACGAGATACAATAGATTTCCAGCGGCTTACTGGTCGTGCTTTCATGCTTGTGGATAAAACCAGGACCCAATCAACAAGTCCCCACCTGCAAACATTTGAATCATGAATAACTACTATCGAGCTCAGAAACTGCACCAGCACCAAAAACAACAGGGCGTTCCACTGAACACAGAGCTTAATAGGAAAGAGATCCGCTGACTTGCAAACATTTAAATCATGAATAACTACTATCGAGCTCAGAAACTGCACCAGCACCAAAAACAACAGGGCGCTCCACTGAACACAGAGCTTAATAGGAAAGAGATCCGAGTGAGCGATTAAGCAATCCGAGTGAACGAGCTCATTCCCGCTTCAAATACATCAAGCCAGTGCCTGAGCAAAGGGAGAATGCAGCATTACTGTGATAATTCTACCATTACTGCTTGGAGTTTTTTTTCGGTTTTTTAAGAGTATACATCTTGCAGTCAGTCACAGCCAGTGATCTTATCAACTGAAAGCTATCTTTAACCTAAAACGACATTAGGCAACCACCAACTTGCTTAGCTACAACCTCATCACAAAATTCAAAGAGGACAATGCTGTATGGAACTTATCGTCTTAACTATCCCATGCCCCGCCACATGAAGGCTGATAGAAAGACTCAAGCCTGAATCCAACCAGCTACCTACCACTTAGTGGTTTAAAAGTAATGGTTCGAATGTGCAGCCCACAAGAAAGGGAACAGCAAAGGGAATGTGCATTAGACCTTCACGGTCTGATACAGTGAAATCTCAACCTAAGAACTGAAGCAGTGAGGCATCACATCCTTTCTCTTTAGTTTCTTTCTTTGGTTAACCGATACATCATTTTCACCTCCCATCAAATCGACATCTCGGACAATTCCAAGCACAGCTCCTGTGCACATGCGCAAATATGCAAATTTCTACTGGAAAAAACAAATTTCACCTCGCACTCACGCACGCACGCACGCACGCAGTCAAAGCGAGCTTCTCATCTCTGTAGAGCGAGAGAGAAAGAGGGTACACAGTATGATTTCACTTCTTGACAAGCTCAAAATAGAGGGCCTGAAGAAAGCAAGCAAGATCTTGGATCAAACATTGCAATGCACGACAAGAACAAACAAAAGAACGCCACCCAAATTGAACAGAAACTAGCCACACTGCATTCCCCTTCAAAATGGCTAGAGAATTGCATCTCGAATCGAAGAACCAAGAACCGTCCCACAAAGAAGCGCCCCCCTCCCCCCCCCCCCAAAAAAAAAAAAAAAAAAAAAAAAAAAAAAAAAAAAACAAGAAACCAAAGAACCAAGAACATAGACAAGCTCAAAAAGCAAGAAATCTCTGAGGAAAGATACAAATTGGCATCGACCCACCTTGGAGAAGAAACCCATTCAGATTTCGAGGCTGGGAAACGCCGTTTCCCCAAGACGCGAGCAGCCCATTTTTTTTCCCCGCAGAGCAGAGAAAGGAACAGGGCGAGGTGAGGGAGCGTGAAGGCTTGCTTTCCTCCCTTCGTTTTTTTTCTCTTTATTCGTCCATTTTTCCCTTTCGCTTTTCCTTGCGTGCTTGGGGTAATATGAGGGAGCAAAAGGCCTCGTTAAGTCGCAGTCACCTTTTGAGGGTAATATGTAAAAAAGTGAATGCTTGGCGCGGCTTTTATGTTTTGAAAAAATTTTGTTCAATTTCTTAGAATTCTGAAATGGAATTTTTGACGAATATTGGCCATCTCAAATTTTTAAAAATTTTGGCTCACGTCGAATTTTCGCAACTTTTTTTCTGAGATTTTGATGAGAATATTATTGATTGTTCTAAAAATTGAAGCTATTAGATGAAGAATTAAATTATTATTTAAATATTATAATACTTATATTTATGCTTAGTCGAATCTTTTTACTTAGTACTAAAAGGTTGCAAAATTTGATTGAAGAAACAAGTGGGGTCCGAAAAGATTTGAATTCATAACCTTTAGCTCAATATCATGTGAGGCTTTGATAGAAATTTTGGATTCACATTAAATTTCCGTAACTTTTTCTAAGTTTAACAATATTTCTAATTATAATAAGAAATCCAAAAGGAGCTTTTTAGTTAGCGTAAAGCCAATACATGAATCCAACAATAAGTGGAGAAATGATATAACGAAAATAATGGAAACAATGAGTTGTTGATATACTAATAAAAACGATATTAAATAAATTGCCAGAAGATGGGTATTTATTCATATCGTGTATCCTAATGATGTAGTACATTAATAATTTCAACTTGAATTATATATATATATATATATATATATATATGTATTTTTAAATCAATTGCTTGACAACAAAAGCATGAGTTTCTTCAAACTGGAGGCCAAAATGATTATTTGCATAGATCAGAACAATCGTCGTACGTTGGCGTTTGTTACCAGTTCGTTCTTAAATCTCGACAAGGACGGAAGCGGCTGTCGTTTTCCCTGATAAAGACCGAGTAAAAGAGAGAGCGAAAATGAATAAAGAAAGAAAAAGATGAAAAGAAGAGCTGCAGATGTGACAGGAACGCGTATAAAGTGTTATAAAGAGAAGATTTTCATGTTCCATGTGAATCTCTTTTCTGGGGTCCAAAGTCTCTACTGTCCACGTTTGACTTGACCAGCTTTTGAGATTGTCTGCCTGGAAATTAAATTGGAATGCATACATGTGTGAATAGCCCCATTTTTACCTGTTCAAATTGATCTGAATTTTGAATAATGGGTGATTTTGCAGCCTGCAAAAGAAGTTGACAAATATAATGTGATTTTCGGCGAAGAGGCTATTAGCTTTTGTCAATTTTAATGTCCATCGACACACATAATTCGGATTGAGGTTTATAATAGTAATTGGTCGAATTGGATAGTGTGATCTAACTGTGAAAACGGTGACGAGTAGTAGATGATTATATTTTAATGATGTAGTCAACACAAGATTATGGTTCACATGGGTCTATTGCTCGAGTTTGCCTCCATTCTAACTTGATCCAATATTGTTGGATTCGATGCTCTACTTTGAATGGATTGAGTTTGGATTTCTGAATGTAAGCTCAACTTGATAGAACATTTCATAAGCTTGGGCTCAACTCAAATCGATTATCAATATTGATACTTGGAAATGGTAACCACGAACTTGGCTAAAGCTCTCACTAAGAAATTTACATACACCTCAAAAATCAGGTCAAGATGTGTGGTTTTGTATCTATAGTTGCCCATCGATACTTAAGTCAGTGTTTATTTGTACATGAGCACGTGTGCTCATGAGAGTGAGAGAAAGAGAGACTTCAAAAGGAATTAAAGAGATAAAAATGGCCATTCTTGTACCTATGTGCTTAAATTACTTTTTATAAGTTATCATTTTGGTGAACTTTTGGGTAATGTTTAATAGGTGAGGGTCTTCAAAATACGTGGATGAGATGACTTGGTAAGTGACATTTGTATTGCTTTTAGGGATCAATAAATATTTAGTCATTCAAAAGAGTGATCTTTTCACTAATGAGGTGATCCTAAGATGGTGCGATGTCAAGTGCTACCAACTAAATAACTCGAGCTTTGAAATCATGTTTTGATGGGTCTTCTCGCCGAATCAGGTACTTAATTTGTTGGCATAAACAAAAAAACATGTTAGGAGTCAATTGGTAAGTTAAAACTATCTCTATCAATCAAAAGACTAAATTAACTCAAATCTCAATCAACGAACTTCTACAATAATATTTAATATAAGAAATCAACTTTCTTAGTTTTTTTGTTTTTTTGGTCAGAATCTTAGTTTTAATATATAAGAGTGCGTAAATCACCTACAAGGCTAAACAAAGCTCTGTCATGAGTTGGCTGTTTTGTTTGTACTTATATAGGACAGAGTCGCAGTGGAGATATAAGGGAGACTCGTGCTTATTGTCTAGTACTTGTTGATGATATAAATATTTCATGGGCCATACATAGATTGATGAATGAATTAAGAAATAAATATATTGAAAATTCTAAAATTTGTCATGAAATGCAATTAAATCTTTAAAATTTCAAAATGTACGATCAAGTCATAAAACTTGTGACGAAAATATAGTCGAGTTCTAAAATTTTCAGAAAGTATCAAGTTCTAAAATTTGTTATGAAAAACGTAATTAACGGAATGACTTGATTGAATTAGTTTGATAAATTTCATAACATATTGTACTTTTTAAAAGTTTTTATGACTTAATTATATTTTCGTAACAAGTTTTAAGACTTTAAATGCACTTATTTCATTAATTAACAACTATTTGATAATGATATTACTACATGAGTTAGGATTTGGTCGATCTCGGCTGAATCACTCAGCCACTCACAAATTGTATTTGACCATGGAAAAAGAGAGAGATCTCAAAAGTTAAAGTACATTCTGATTAGCTTTGTCTTGTTCATGTCAGGATAAGGTTGTCCAATAATTCCTTTTAACTTTGAGACCGACATATGCAAATCCAAAAGCTAGCTCTAGTCCTGGGAATTACTTGGAATCAAATCTACTGAACGATATAATCATGTTGGGCATACTATCTTACGTGTTCTCATGATTCCAGTGGAGCTGTTTTAGCTTTGTGAAGATATATTAATGTCGATCTCTTGAACTTCCTCGCACTGAAAAATTAATCTGCCTCAGGAATTTACATATTATACATAGAGGGTTCTGGGTGATGAAAAAATTCATGAGTGACAGGGATATTGCATCCAAAAGAATGATATCATCTTTGTGAGAGGGGTGTGCGAGAAAACAACATATAAAGAAGATGAGTACTGCAGGATGTTTATTCCTCTGAATGTACGACATCAATTTGGTTTGAAGAAATGAGCTCAGAATATTCACATACCATGAAAGTACAAGTAAGTCTTCTCAGATAGTCAAGAAAAAATTTCAGACATACACCATCGGCACGGAGTTTGGAGAGCGTCGCCATGTCCACTGCGGTGAATGTTTGTTTCCCACCCTGATCACCAGAAGCTCCAAAGAGTAATGACTCCAACAAATGCAAAAAAATTGGACTTGCTTAGTTGGGCACCCCGGGAGGAATTCACCATGGACGCCCAGACAAAACTGCCTTATTCTACTGATGCCATGGAGACTCACATGCTGAAACTGTGATGAAAGAAGACGTCCAGAATGAGACAGCTTGATATGACTGGACAGGGTCTGGCAATCCATACCTGCATTCTACATAAGCAGATCCAGATAGCCACTAATAAGACCATTGTACACGTCATTACCCCCTTGAGATGTCCCACCTTTATACCTTTATTCAAATACAAGCTCGTCCTAGACAGTGACTTCTTGAATATCTTTGCCATCATGTATGCAGGAAGTCCTTGGAGATTATGGTGGCTTGCTTGGCAAACCGTGGACAGTCCAGGAAAGTCCCAGATGCAGGCTATCAGTCTTCTAACACAAAATGGATCTTCTTTCCTGGTTCTTCCATTTTCAGCAGATTGAGCATTCAATTGAGACTCCTGCCTTGCTTTATGATATCAGTGTTCACCGGCAATATGATGAGTAGATTTCGACAAGTTAACCTGTCAGATAGTTCTGAAGAAGGCGCTCCAACCTGGCAGTCAGAGAATAACCAAACATAAGAAGTGTCCATATAAGTAGCAACAAACAAGTTTCCCAGCACATTTCTGCAAACAAATATTTTTTCTCTCCTCTTTTATGACATCTGAGAGGTTTTTCTATGTCAATAATATGATGCAGTGTACAGAGTGAAGGTAAACCCCCTTTTTTTCCCCCAAAAGTGGCAAATCCAATTACTGATCATAAATTGTCTAAATTTATCTATTTCAATAAATGGCATACTGATTTATGCTTAAAGACAAAAAAAAAAAACATTAAAAACTAATAATTTAGTAGGATTAGTTTATTGTGTTGTAACCTGCTGCAATTATGTTTTTATTATACTAGGTTGATTTATCAGGAAAATAGAAGATAATGAACCCACTTCATTAAGTAGGCTAGGGCGATTTAATGGTGGCAATGATCAAAATCTTTCAACAAATTGAACTATACATATGCAGCTCTTGAGCAAACTAATCTTCTTGTAGTTCGACATCAGCTTTTTCAGAAACTCTCCTTTGATGCAACATCAGATTTTTAGAGAGACTAATACTATTTGTGAGAGAGATAGAGAGGCATGACATATGGCGGATCATTGACTCACATGGAGAGTTCGAGAGTAACAAAATAAGGAAAGATAGAGGTTTGCAAAAGTTGAATGTGGGTGTACATGCATCAGACATGACAAGCGTAATTGATGAAGAGAATACGAATAGTCAGAAAACATATGAATAAGATTAAAATGGCTTTTATTTTAAACCAGATCATGGAACTATATACAACGTCTTCATCCTCTAACATGGCACATCAGATTTTTAGAAAGACTAATACTATTTGTGAGAGAGATAGAGAGGCATGACATATGGCGGATCAATGACAAACATGGAGAGTTGAGAGAAACAAAATAAGGAAAGACAGAGTGTTTGCAAAAGTTGAATGTGGGTGTTCATGCATCAGACATGACAAGCGTAATTGATGAAGAGAATATGAATAGTCAGAAAACATATGAATAAGATTAAAATGGCTTTTATCCAAACCAGATTGTGGAACTATATACATGTCTTCATCCTCTAGTAGTTATCTTCAGCTCATCCTATTTGAAATAAATTCCACTAATTGAGCAAAACCTCTGTTAGCCTGAAGGCTTTGACATGAACAAGCTTTACCACTGCTTCATCTGGCAATACTTCTTATCCATCACAGTCGTTTTTTTATCTCCACCGTCCAGTGTGTGGTACACCAATGAGTGCAATTCCTTCTTCAAAATATATATCTTTTACCATTGACCCTTGAAACACGATTGAATTAGTGTTGAGTTTGAGTATTGTCTGCAAGAATGTTTGCGGCTGATAAGCAAAACTGCAGGCGTATTGTCGTCCTGTTCTAATATGCTTGTACTATTATCTTTCATATATGATGTATGATTGTAAATTGAAAAGCAGTTCATGCATTTCTTTCCCAACAGATATTCATGTCAATGCAGCAAAGTAAAATTTCACCATCTATTTTCTTTTGAATGTACTTACTCTTATTATATCATGAAAAACTTTTCCAATGACATTATTTGTTTTGCTTTCTTATAACATACAAGGATTAAAAAGTTAATGTCCATTCGCTCATCTCTTCTTCAGAAATGATATATTGAATTGTATATATGCCACTTTCTTATTACATGCTCATCCTAATGAACTTAAATGCATAGCAGAGCCACAGAAACCCGTACAATGTGTGGGCTACCAGCTAGTTTTAATAGTATTTAGATGAGGGCAACAGCCCCCACCATTCTACAGTTGAATTTGTTGCTGTGTATTAATCAGAATAATGAACACCTATTATCTAGTAAAGAGAAATATCAATCGCCTCATGACACAGAGAGGGGCAAAGTCTAATTCAAATTGAATCTAGTCCAAGTTTTCGTACCTCATCCTCTTTTAAATATATATGCTCTTGAAAGCAGCCACAGACCTTCCTGTACCAAGCATTTGAATTCATCTGTCCCCTTATGTCGATGTTAAAGTTGTAATCTTTCCAACACTTGAATTGGGTAGCACACGTAAATCTGCAGATAGGAACTCCAAGATCGAATAGATAGCCTCTGCTTTTGAATGCGATGTGTCACCAGAGGTAAATGCATGAATTCCACTCTCAAGATACACCCAACTGCAGCCAGCAAGCTTCTTGGTTTCCTTCCCTCTCATTTTCTCTCTTATCTTGCGCATCTCTACCCAATTTTCCTCAGCTGCAAATACATTTGCCAGCTGCACATACCGAGATCCATTATCTTCCTCAATAACCAATAGCTGCTCTGCCACTTCTCTTGCGAGACTGAGGTTCCTATTTATCTTGCAGGCATTCAAAAAAGCCCCCAAAATCACAGGATCCGAATTCCTGGGAATTTTCTTCATGAGACCCATCGCCTTTTCTAGTCGATTTGCCCTTCCATACAGATCAATCATACAGGCATAGTGATCCATTTTAGGCACTATTTTGTAATCTTCTACCATGGACTTGAAATACTTTTCCCCCATTTCCACTAACCCACTATGACGGCAAGCAGATAGAAGCGCAATAAAGGTGACCTCATCAGGTTTCAATCCTCTCTCCAACATTTCTTTATACAGCTCCATAGCTTGATCTTCGTGCCCATGATTTGCATAACCGGAAATCATGATATTGTAGAGAATCAAGTCTCTTCCCGTGAGTTTTTGAAATATCTTTCCTGCATATTCAGTACTGCCAGACTTAAAATACATGTCGATTGTGGCACTAATCAGCTTCTCCTCCATTTCCATCCCTTTTCTTAGTGAGTGAGCATGAATTTGTTTTCCAGGATCCAGGGCCGCCTGCAATGCACAGGCACCTAGCAAGCAGATGATTATGGGTACATCAAAAGAAATGTTTGCATTCCCTCTATATTCATTCAGCAGTTCAAATACAGCTTCACATTGCTGTGCTTTGACATAACCAGTAAACAAAGCTGTCCACACGATAGAATTCTTTTCATTCAGAGAATCAAAAAGCCTCTGTGCTTCAGACATGTTACCTTGAGATGAATGACCCACGATCATAGAAGTTGTTGAAAAGGAGTTCTCGCACTCAATCGTCGCATAAACTAAGTCCGCATATTTAATATTTCCACACTTGCAGTAAACATCCACCAAGGCACTCTTAACAAAGAGATTTGATATCACTCCTTCTCTCAAAACCCAAGCATGTATCTCCTTTCCAAGCTTTGAATTCCGCATGCTGGAGCAAGCATTCAGAACACTTGCGAACGTGTGCTCATTCCACCCAAATCCACTGTCCCTCATTTTCATAAAGAAATTCAAGGACTCCTCCTCAAAACCGTTCTGTGCATAGCCAGAAATCAAAGTATTCCAAGACACTGTATCATTTAACTCGGGCAATCTCTGGAACAGATCTAAAGCCACTTCCATCTTACCTTCTCTACAACAAGCTGCCATCATCGTATTCTTGGAAACCAAATCGACCTCCACTTTAGATTCACAGAACACTCTGTATGCTTCTCCGAAACTCCCACATTTAGAGTACATGTCAATTAAGGAGCTCATGACATACTTATCCGTATCATTCCCCGTCCTCACAATATAAGCATGCAACTGTGTCCCATAACACTGCACACGTAACTTTGCCACCAAGTTTAGCATCGCCGTCAAAGTAAACTCGTCGAACTTAAGACGATCACGCATCAACTGCATCTCGTCAAACCATTCGAGCGCATCGCTTTCACGTCCTTCGACGGTCACGTAACCGGTCAGCATCGAATTATAAGTTACCAAGTCCCTGTCAGTGGCGGAGTCGAACAACGCCCTGGCTCGGGTCAAGTCCCGAGCTTTTACGTAAGCCGAAATCAGGGCGTTCGAGGAGTACACGTTCCGGTGGGGCATTTCGTCGAACAGCTTGTGGGCTTCTCGCAAGAGGCCATTCTGGGAGTAGAGGCGGATGAGCTGGTTGAACAGGAAAGTGCTGGGGACGAAGCCGGACTTAACTGCTCTCGCCTGGTAGGCTAGACCATCTTTCAAGGACCTCATTTACATGTTTGTGTCAGATGTTACATGGGAAAAGGACGAGAAGAAGGAACCCATCTCTGCTCAAACGACCCTCGATACTTCCAGCTTCTAAGACAATAACAAAAGACTCGGGCTCGTGACAGAGAACAGATTTCGGTGACGAGAGAGAGAGAGAGAATCAGTGTCAGCGTCAGCAGCCAAATCCTGGGCTGGCAGAAGTTGGTAATCAAACAGCAGATGTTGAATTTTGCTTTTGCCGGTTTATCATGTCCTTAAAAGACTGTCAATCTCTCCTTCTATTCTCGATTTTGCAATCTTTTGAAATTCTCTTTTTTTTTTTCCTCTTAATTTTCACTTCAAAATGATTCTTTTCGAAGCTCTCACATTAATCTTCGACCTAAAAAAAGAAAAGTTCTCATTTTAATGTTGTATTCTTTATTCATCTATTTTTTGAATCTCGATAATAATTTCTAATTAAACGTGAGAAACAAATAAGTTTAATTAATCTTCAAAATAAGGTAATCTTTCCTTTATGATATCTTTTTATAACTTATTTAAATTGAGGGCAATTAGGTATTTAACACAAATCTGAAGAGAGTCATTGCGTTTTACACCCTTAATTGTTATGTACATGAATGTAAAGCTAGAAACTTAATGGGAGTAGACAACGAGAACATAATAAATTTTTGATGTGGTAAAATACAATCTTCACAATGTTAATCTTAATGTGTATCATTCCTTGGTTCAGAAAATTAAAAGGAAATTTCAAAAAATAAATCTTGCAAGTAGGTATAATATGTTGGGGTCTTATCAATGAATGCCCCCATGTGTCACGAACATAACACTTGGTTCGTGCATCGATGCGATATTTTATGCTATTACTTATTAGGCTTTTAGCCGTGTCACTCGCTCTCTCGCCCACATTTCCCGCCCCCTTTTTTTCTCGTCTTTCACTCTCACACGAGCACCAAGTCCACGCAAACTTTGCTCGCTTAACGACTTTGAGTACCTCACACGCTCACCCAAGAGAAATGAATGCTTCACTATTCAGGGAGTCAAGGATTTGAAGGATAATTACAAATACTATGCCTCAAATTAGTCCTGAAGTTAGTCAAAATGGTTGTTCACTAATAGATATTGACTCTGCAAGTGAATGTGCACATCTCTTCATTGAGATAAAACGAGATTCATCTTCAACTCTCTCTAATCATGTGCCATAGCCAGCAGAGAGTGGCTCTTTAGTTCAGTCTCAATCCGAAGTGTCCACATCCCATTGTTACATGTTCAAAGGCCGGGATCTTGAAGCCAAACCTTAGATATGCTAATATTGTAATTTCATCTATCTCTTTCGAGCCATGTGCTGTCCATTTGGCCTTAAAACACATTGATTGGATGGCCACTATAGCCACTATGCTTGAGGAACTCCACAAAACATGGGAATTTGTTCCCCGTCAACTGTCGATGAATGTGGTTGGATGTAATTGGCTGTACAAAGTAAAGTTACATGCAGGCGATTCACTTGATCAATTGAAAGCTTGACATGTTGCAAAAGGCTATCATCAAGAGAAGGGCGTTGACTTCCTAGAAACTATAAGACCGATAATCTAACAAGCCACAATTCCCATTGTCCTATCCGTTTCTACTATTCAGAATTGGGAAATTTGCCAAGTAGATGTCAAGAATGCCTTCTTACATGACGATCTTGATGTTCCTATCTATATGGAACAATTAGAGGGTTTTCGTGATTCATCTCGTCATGACCATGTCTGCTTATTCCACCATGCGCTATATTGCCTTAAACAAGCTCCCAAGGCATGGTTTGACAAGTTCAATGGCTTTCTTTTCAAATATGGATTCTTCTAGAGCACTGCTAATCCATCACTATTTGTTTATCGTCATCATGGTCATATTATCATTCTACTGCTATATGTGGATGATAATAGTCCTCATTGGTTATTCCCCAAAATTACCGAACCATCTTGTGCATGCAATTGGTCAAGTGTTTTCCATGAAAGACCTTGGCACTCTTCATTTTTTAAAGATTTGTTTTCTATTCAATTTCCATGTAGATCAAATTGTTATATGATATCTCTATTTATACTACAGAATGTATCAATGAAAAGTATGCTTTATCGACTCAACTTTTTGTTTTCTTTAATATGTCCTATTTTCGTTTTATACAAAAAGTATAGTTGTTGTTTTAAGCATTCTTAGCAAGTGTCACGGATTTAACCAAAAGAAAAAAAAATAGTGTAATGGAGGACCTACTAACTTTGTTGTAAATCTGGACAATTTACACACAATAGAGGCTATATTCGGTTTAGTGGAATGCATAGTGTACATCAGACTTCCAATTGCACTAGTATAATCTAATTGTACTAAAGGTTGCCTAATATTTTCCATCAATTGAATTGATACATCATATGATACATTTGACTCTTTAATTTCCAAATGTTCATATTGTTGAATATTTTTCTTCATATGGTAGCCTTGACTTAAAGCATAACCCCCCACTATGTTTGATCACTTTGATACCTAAAATTGTATCCATATTTATAGGTTTTAACTTCATTTATGCCATGCATATTTGTACTAACAATCAACATATCATCTACATATAAGTAGATTATAAATTCATACTCTTTGGTACGCTTTGGAATAAATGTACTTATTAGCACTTTTATGCTTAAATCCATATGATAATACCATTGAATCTATTTTCTCATGCCAGTGTTTCAATTTTTGTTTTTTTTGTCTATGCTCATGTTGCCATTCTTAACAAATTGCACCTTATTTGTAAATTCCTTTACATAATTAACCTCACGATCCTGAGAACCTTCCTCACTTAGAATGTGTTTTATCAAAATATCAACAATTAGGTTCTCAATCGTATGGGAAAGTTTCTTTCAATATTCATTTTTAAGTTGAATGCAATTTTGAAATAATTACAGTACCTTGAATAGGTTTAAAACTTCAAACATAAGGTCTATGAGTTTGGCATCATATATATGAAGTTCCTCCATTTGTTTAGAGACAAATTTTCCATTAATCATGATAAGCTCAAAATATTTAGTAATTCCATCCGTACTTTATTTGTCAGTATTGTGTTTAGTCTCCAGGGTAGGCAAATGCTACTCGTATTTGTGTAAGATCAAAATTTTCATTTAGACAATCTTACAAAGTATGAAAATTCTTCTTTGACACCTCCTTTCATCATCGAATTTTCAAAGTGGTGTTCTCTGGAATCCATTGCCTCACCGAACGTTCTTGGATCTCTATCCAAATGAATTTCCATGGATAGTTTATTCACAACATTTTCATTATCCCCTTATACCAGGAGAGTTACAAAGTTAGGATCGAAATTTGTTGTTTTCTTCATTCTTTGACTTCTTTGTGGCTCACTTGGAAAATTAAACAATTTACTTTTTCTTGATGAAGAATTACGTGCATCAATTGTTGTTTTTGAATATGCTAAGGTATCGTTTAAATGTTGAAGAAATTTGTGTCTAAGAAATTCAACATCTCTTGATTTCACAATAATATTAGATTCAACATCCAATAAACGATAAACTTTAGAATTTTAGTACATCCAATAAACACACTTCTAAATGTTCTTGGTCATAATTTGATTCGCTTAGCATATACAAAGCATCTCCATACTTTAAAGTAAGGATACATGCATTTAAAGTTGTAAAACTTGTCATGAAAGTATAATTCAGTCCTACAACTTTCAAAAAATACAATCAAGTCCTAAAATTTGTCACAAAAGTGAAGTTGGGTCCTAAAACTCTTAAAAGTGCAATCAAGTCTAGAATTTGTTAAGTTGGTGCAATCATGTTCTAAAACTTGTTAATATTTTTCATTTGTCAAGTTGAATGGAGTTAATGGAAAGACTTGATTGCATAAACTTCATAAGTTTTAAGATTTGATTGCACTTTTTAAAAATTTTATGACTCAATTGCACTTTTGTAATAAGTTTTAGGATTTAATTGCATTTCTTGAAAGTTTTGGAATTCAATTGCACTTTCATGATAAGTTTTAGGATTTTTAGTATATTTCTTTTCTATAATTCACATGCAAGTATCTTAAATTTCCTTGATGGAATTTTGTTATGAATGTTACATGTAGTAAGAAGTGCTTCTCCCCACAAATTTATTGGCAATTTCGCTTGAAAGATCATGGCATTAACCATATTTACCAAAATTTGATTCTTTCTTTCTACCAATCTATTTCGTTGTGGTGTATAATGTGCACTTGCTTGGTGTACAATGCCAATTTTCTTCACAAAATGCCAAAAAAAAAAAAAAAAAAAACTAATGAGAATATTCTTCTTCCAAATCATTTTTCAAAAACACATCAAAAGCTTTTGATTTCATACAATAAACAAGAGTATATCTAGAGTAACAAAAAATAATATAATAACGTAACAATTTCATCTTTGGATCTTTCTACCTTTGAGAATAATTTCTTAGTCATCTTTGCTTGTGAACTTATTTCGCATTCCTTTTTTATCTAGATCATGACATAATATCATACTACTTTTTTTTTTTTTTTTTTACAAATTTCAAAGTAGTTAAGCAACATGAGATAATCTATTATGCCACAAGGAAGATGACTCAACCATATAAATAGAAACAAAAGTCTCAATAATACTTGTCTATCAAGATTCCAAGCGCTCAATGCAACCACTGTCTCCATCTTCATGAAAACAATAATACCTTAAGATTGTTGAGAAAAATTGATTATTGATGAAGACGGAGCAATAGTTGATAATGCTTTGATGGGTGATGATGATGATTGTTCATAAGGCATTATTTGCCTTCAGTATTGTTGTTGTGGGGCTTAGAACAAATAGACCTTTGGGATATAAATGAAATCTACAAAGAAATGAGTTGAACACTTAATTTCTCCCTTGGAATTTCACCTTGAATGTATTATCCAAGTTGTGTGTGAAAAGAGAAGAAGAAAGAGTTACAAAGAAATTGTTGTTTGAATAGTTATGATGAACAATATATGATTTAGTGCTATGAACAGTTTTAAGAATTCATTTGTTTTTTTGAAAAATGAATGATTTGGAAAATATTTTCTTAAAAACAATCTCTTATATTTCATACAAATATGAATAAGAGAAAATATTTTAATTGTCATTGAAATTATTTAGATACAAATTATTGTTGATAATAAAAATATTTTTCATTAGCTGATTATTTCAAGCTACATAAGTTATTATTTTTAAGAAAATATTTTTTAAAATATTATTTAGTGAAACAAATGTTTCTTAAGACGAATGGTTGTGCATAAAAAGGAAGTGACTAACTATGAGAGAGAGAGAGATGGACTTGTTTGTGGACGGGGTCGGGGTCGACCCAAGAATTACGTCGAGAGAGTTGACGAAAAGTCAAATGACCCAAAAACTACGTCGACAGAGTTGACGAAAAGTCAAATGGGAAAAATCATCTCTAACTTTTTTTTATGGGAGTAAATGATCAGGATACACTGCATCTTTGCGTTGGCCGGCTGTGGACACGCCCCCCTATGAAAGCGCAAGTGATAGAGAAAAATCGTCTCTTGTTTTCTATGGGTGTAATTTCCCAGATGCACTGCATATTTGCGTTGGCCAGCTGGGTACTCGGCCCCTTGAGGGCGCTGGACTTCTTTAATTTGTTGAATTGCGTGCATTTGTTAGGTTGACTGACTTGTGCTTTTTGTGCGGCGCAAGGCGACTCCAAAGTCGAGGATCATACCAACTACTCCCGATCGTTTTAAATTGTGCCTCATCCGCGTACAAAAAGCAATTCTTCACTGATTTCTCTTTGCCCAAAGACAAACAGTGACATGATTGATGCTCTCAGCTCCATGGATACCTACGGAGTTTTGCTACTCATTCTTGTTCTAGTGCAAGCGATGACTGGCACTGCAAAGCCGAGTAATCACATGTGCGTCCCTTTATTCTACGGTGGCAATCACAGTATAAGCCACCCATTCCAAAGGAAGAGTAATCTTACTTGGCCATACGTCGCATCATCCTGCGGTGACATTCACAATATAAGCAATCCATTCCGACTGAAGAGTGATCCGAAAGTATGTGATAACTTGAACTACGAGCTAGTTTGTGAAGGTAATCGTACTGTTCTATACTTGAATGGTGGTAGCTATTATGTGTTGTCTATCGATTATTTCAATAGCCAAATCAGATTGGTAGACGACAGGATTCACAAGGGCAATTGCTCGTCTCTCCCCCGTCACTCGCTGTCACGTTACAACGAGCCCCATAACAAATCGCTCTTGCTGACATGTGACAATAAGATCTTTGGCTTGCCATATGAGGTAATCAATAGAGTGGTCATTGTCAACTGCTCAAAGCCGGTTAATTCTTCGTTCTACATCGCTATTAATCCATCATGCACTGTGGGCTTGTATTCTTCCAACACATCATCGAGTTGGAAGTTGTATGCTTTGGCCAATCCAAAAGCATCAGATACTAGGCACTTTTGCACCATTCGCAGCTGGACCTGGGTATATGAGCAGATAAATATTAGCCTCCTCAACTACGAGCAAATCCATAACATCATGGCCAATGGATTTCTTCTCGACTATCCTATCCTGGACGCCAACAACGTGACTGTCCCCACTTGTACACTCAATTTCCATTCCATCCTCACGGGTCAGGATTGCGGTCTCCCCACCAACAGGACTTTCTTTTGCCTCTTTGATTTCACTAGCATCTTCCACGGTCAGGTTTGCGGAATCAGGTTGAATGATTTTGGTAAGCATCAACTGACAATGAAACTTTACCGCAATTTTGCATGATTGTGCACACTCTTTCACTTGCTACTTTCTCCTCAAAATTCAAAATTGTAAAAATTATTTCAAATCCAATAAAATCATGATGAAGTATACATGTTAGTATAGGGCAACATCTGTGTATTTGAACGGTTTCAGGAGCTGCGTGTTACACATTGGAATCAAAATGTAAGAGTTGCAAAATTGGCAGAAAAAAAAAAAGTGGTATTAGAAGTCATCACAACAGACCCATCATCAGCTGCACACATAAATGAGTCTAGATTATACTTCCTTTCCACTAGACGATAGATTCCCGTTGTCAAAAAAGGGGGTCATTGTTCGAGCAGCCACATTACTAGTTTTTTTGTCGGCATAGAGTTCGAATTTTCTTGTTCTTTTAATTAGTCACTTAACTAATATTCTAAGAAACACTTGTACTAGCAAATTCCTTAAAAAATTGCATTTACCTATTCATGAAGAAATAAAATTATCAATCAAAAATGAAAATCACATTTTCTTTGTATTTGTTGACTGCTAAAAAAGCAAAAGGAATTTCTTGTATCATTGATCATTTATGTGAAAGAAAGCTTAATATTTCTTGCGAATGCACGCATCCCACTTCTCATATTCTTTTAGACAAAACTTAACTTGCACAAAGTTGTTAGCTACTACTCTGTTTCCTTGTGAGTCTTGTTTTTTAGACTTCTTTTCCTTCAATTCCTTTTCAAATCATTCATTCCTTTCACAGGTTTCACAGGTTTCATAGATTTCCCATTTTTTATGACCTTTTGGACACCTATGGCTCTTATATCTCTACCGGGTAAGCCACAATGATTTGTTCTTAAAATAATTAAGAAAACCTAATTCTAACCTATCATAATTATTTTCAGTGTATTTTTGTGGAGCAAAGTTTATAATTGGGATGCCATTTTTCGGGATATTTCTAATCTACATCTACAGAAGAAGGCACTTAGCAATGGACAAGAACATCGAAGAATTTTTGCAAGCTCACAACAACTTTTTGCCCATAAGGTACTCTTACTCGAATATTAAGAAGATCACTGCAAATTTTAAGCACAAACTGGGAGAAGGGGGATATGGTTCCGTGTACAAAGGAACGCTCCAAAGTGGCAATGAAGTGGCCATCAAGATTTTGAAGTCCAAGGCCCAGGGCCAAGATTTTATCAATGAAGTGGCTACTATTGGAAGAATTTACCATGCTAATGTAGTGCAACTCATTGGTTTTTGCTTTGAAGGCTCGAAACAAGCTCTTGTGTATGATCTCATGTCGAATGGATCCTTGGATAAGCAAATTTTCACCAAGGAAGGTGATAAGTTTCTCGATTACAAGAAAATATATGAGATTGCTCTTGGGGCGGCGAGAGGGATTGAATACTTACATAAAGGGTGTGACATGCAAATACTACACTTTGATATCAAGCCTCACAATATTCTTTTAGACAAGAATTTCATTCCGAAAGTTTCTGACTTTGGACTCGCGAAACTTTATCCTGTTAATCATAGCATAGTCTCATTGACTGCTGCAAGAGGGACGTTAGGATATATCGCACCGGAGTTGTTCTACAGAAACATTGGTGGTGTATCTTATAAAGCGGAAGTCTATAGTTTCGGGATGTTGCTCATGGAAATGGCAGGTAGAAGGAAGAATATAAATGCAAATGCGGAACACTCGAGCCAAATTTATTTTCCTTTGTGGGTGTATGACCAAGTCAGCGAAGAAAAAAGTGTTGAAATAGAAATTGTAGCAGAGGAAAGGAAGGTGATAAAGAAGATGATAATAGTTGCACTTTGGTGTATACAATTAAATCCAGACCATCGGCCTTCAATGAGCAAAGTCCTAAAAATGCTTGAAGGAGATATTGATGGGCTCCAAATGCCTCCAAAACCGCTTATATATCCACCTGATGTGCCAGTTAACAATGACGAAGCTGAGATGGAGCTGGAAACATTCTCAACTTCATCAAGTACTCCGATAATTTCTACTAGGTTTCGTTTGGGAGATACCAATGATGTTTAGAGTTCCATGCATAGTTGGATTGGAAATGTTTTGTGTGTATTTGTTATATGTTCCACAATCTAGGATCATGTTAGGAGGGACTTGAGATAGTTTAGCTCGACAAAGGTTACTTTTGAGATAGTCTTCTTCTAGCTCTTAGGTTGATGTTGTGTTATTGTATTTCATATGGTTTTATTCTCTTGCATCCTCCTTCGAAAAGATATACACATTGGTAAGAGGGCAAGGACAAAATTGATGGGTGAAGGTGATGGACAATGAGAATTTTTCTCCTTTGATTCTGTTTCGGATAGGAGCGCCGTGGAGTTCATGAACTCTTTGGAGAATGATCTGGTCTTGATTCCTTCCAAGGCATCTCCCAGGATTTGCTCTTTCTGGATGGTTCGATTTGAGCTTTCAATCCTTAAGAAGAGGTGCAGAATCAGTGGCTGGTTATATTTTTGGTTTTCTTTGCTTTTGTAGAAGCTGCTGCGTCTGCATTTTGGGTTGGTTCCTCATTTTCCACGGCTTCTACAAACCAATGAGAATCTTCAAATTGGCCATGGTTACCGTTCTGCCAACCGAATTTTTCTTTTTCCTTTACAAATACGTAGTGTTGTTGTCCTTAGATTATGCCACTTGACGATATGATACATGACAAGGGTATATTTAATAAAAAAATCGCTCAAATAATTTTTTACTTGATAAATAAAAAAGCCGCCTTTGAAGTGCATTGCCATGCATTTCTTTTTTCAATGAAGCTACTGATCAAATGTAGGAATCTACTATGAACGACTCAGCATGATCTGTTTGCATGCACAATCAGTGTACATTGCCACAAACTACCTAACTCAAGTTCAGTTTGGTCTACTCTATATAAGAGATTGAGAGCCTCGTCACTTCAAAAGTCATTTCATAGTTCTAATCGGAACATTAGTTGGTTAGCCACAGAATTCGGAAGCGGATAAAAACGTAAGGGGATCTTTGCAGGCATCTAAATTCGCAGGTTGGGGGAAGTGTGCTACAGCAACCAAAACATGACACTGGATGAAACATACAGATGCCTCTCCAAGACCCCAATCTTGAATAAATGATACCGAATCAAGGAATTTGTTCTGCTGGAAGAAGAGATTGAAACGAGTAGAGAAATGACTGAGGATATTTATTAAAACCATAAAATGTTTCAGAGAGTCTTGGATTGGAAGGATTCATCTACTAATGAAAGTGATGCAGTAGCAGAAATTGAATACCGTACTTCTGTCAGTATCTCAACTCTACTTTTGGAGTAAATACTTTACACCACCAATGTCCCAAATGGAAGCCCAAAAGCAAAACAAGTTGACCAACAATGAGCCGTCTCGAGTCCAATTCTGTACCGGTCCCTTGACGATCATCATGCTCGAAGATAGCAGCAGCTTACACTGGTCCATTATAAACAACCTTCATAGCCGAGTACACTGACCTAACTTCATCTGCCAAGGAAGTGTAGGCACAATCATTCCTGGCCTCGTTACATATTAGTTCAAATCCATTTCCTCAAGAAAATAGGAATCCAGCATCATGTTTAAACTAATGAAAGTTTTTTCAATTTATTTTGACGTGTCTCGGATAGCAAACTATATTGCAAAATGCACCTCTACAGTATTCTGAGCGGATTCATTAGCTTGTCTATTGACAGAAAATATCATGATCAGAAACAACCTCTACAACTTGCACGGTCACATTCCTTGATGAGTTGCACCCGTTTCCATTACACCAATTTGTTTCTTGCCCACTCTACTGAAATTATTGAAATTTACACAACAAAAGAAGTAGAATCAAAATAAATTGATATAATATCTAAGAATGCATAAATTTCCTGCTATCTTTATTGAAAGAATATTCACACCTGCAACTCCAATTAAATCAAACGTCAAAGGTACATTCAAATCTGCCTCAACAGTGGCTTTCGCTGCTGCAATACCGACTGAGATGGCTTGTATAATGTTCAAACCTTCACATATCGATGCAAGTGTAGCACCCACCAAGCAATCACCAGCACCGGTAAGCTTCTTAACAGATGAAGGAAGGCCAGGAAGATGCAAAGCAAAGAGATGAGAGGTTCCCTCAATACGTCTGGCATCATCAAACTTATGTGAATGTCAATCAGATGAGATTAGTTTGTGGAGTTCTGAATTTATGCCAAGCCATTGGGGTTTCTCCACAAAAGCTCTTGTCGATATAGATCCCTCTTTAGAGCATAGAAATACTCCTTCTGCGCCTATGGTTACAACTACAATTTTTATGCCCTTCTCAAGCAAAAGAACTATTGCGGGTTTCAGAATTTTGATGAGAGATTCTGGAGGACAACTCTTTTTGCTTGTATACCTTTCGCTCAAACCATATAACTACCAAGGAGATAGAGCATCTGCCATTGCAAAGAGCTCATCTTCATTTGGAGATACGTAAGTTACCTGCGAAGAGCCCACTCTGTGTCAGTAGCAGATCTTCAAGATGAAGCTTTCAGAATCTAGGAACCGCTTAATGCCACTCTTAAACTATGCCCATGTGAGCTGAATTTCGTTTATTCTAATGTCATATTGTTTTATAGCTGAAAGGGATGCCAAAACCAAGAAGTCAACTATGTAAACCAGTAACATTTTATTTCATGCCTGAATGATATGAACTTGACGCAGTCAATCTTTTCTAATAGTAAGATCTTATCAACGTTTAACAATATTGCAAGCATGAATTAATTGTACATGATGTATGGTTTACAATTTCCCAATTGATTTAAGAAAAGATTATGTATGTATCACACTTAAGTTTATTCACTATGGAAAAGTTTCCTTCAACTCATCTGGGCTGCAAATTAATATTGTAATATTATGCAATAATGTAATATTATGTTAGTGGGCCCCAAAAGAAGAAACTGAAAAAGAAACTGAAAAGTCAGTAAAACAAAAAGGAGAAGGGAGAGGGCTCGGCTAAATAGAAGCTGAGAGTTCCCTTGACCAAAAAGAAAAGAAAGAAAAGACAAAGAAGAGGAAGAAGAAGAGAAAAGGGAAAAAAAGGAAAGGAATTTTGGCATGTGCACGTCTCAGATGCCTCGCCAAGCCGACTCGACTCCATAACACAGCACCCCGTAAGAGATCAAGCCCCTCGTTTGTCCGATTGAAGTAATTTTTGGATTTAGGACTTAAATTCGAAATTTTTGGAAGACTGAGCGACGAAGTCTAATTTTGGAGTCGTTGAGCCACGTATTTTTGCAAGAATGGTAATTTAGGGTGTTGTGGAGCTGCGGGATTTTACGGATCGTGATTTGAGCTTATGGTTTGTCCGAAACAAAATTTCAAAGTTTCCCGCGCGCAGTGAACAGTACGCGTCCAGCAGCTTTGGGCCCGTATTTTGTCATTTTTCGGCTTGATTTTGGGATGGACAAGTTGGGATTCTTGTGATATGTTTCAAGGGCTCTCTATTGAATATAAGTACATTCAGATTGGGGTTCAGAAGAAAAAGTTAAGGCTTGATCAAATTTTGCGCTTAAATTTCATGGTGCGAATGGCTTGAACAATCGCTTTGGTTATGCGATTTGTTAGCGCGCAGAAGACCTTTTGTTAGATTTAAGGCGTAACTTAGTCATTTTGTAGTGGAGATAGAATTTTATTAGATTTTAACATTATTCTTCAGTTATTTGATAGGGTTTTGAGTTCGACGATACGAGTATTGTTCGTCGTTTGGTCATAGACGACAAGATGAGTGGTACTATATCTTCTTTGGTTTTATAAAATCATGTCTTGAAGTATGTATGTATATATAATGAATCAAGAATAGCATTTTTATTGCATAAAAGCCAGATCGAGCAATTGCTACCCTTTGATTAATTGTGAATATTTGAAAAGCACGTTATACAAGGTTTGTGGAGAAACATATATGAAATTGCTTTGCAACTGATTTATGAAAATGTTTATGATGATTTGAGAAACGGATATGAAATGGATGATGGGCTAGGTTGCAAAATGTTATTTGTTTGGTTTAAGATATTGATTTTTGGATTTGAATTTCTGGTATTGGAGAATGGTTATTTATGCTCAATATGACTGTGAACCCAGTGTGGGGGTTTTTGAAGTATGCATACCAGGTTTAGGATATCCTTCTGGGCCTAGCCACCGGCTTTGTAGGTGGAGACCTTACCAAGGGGGGAATCTTGGTCGCCTTGTCACAAGGCGTTGTGTCGTCACCATGGTTAGTTATTGAGCAAAAGATTGATCAATGAATAGACCATTGATATGTGTTTTTGATGGAGATTATTCAATGGATACGACCATTGATACTTGACTTTTGATGGCGATTCAAATGATTTTTCCATATTAGTATAAATTTTTGATGATAAGAAATAACTTTTATATGATTCGATATGTATTTTAGATATTGAATTGATGTTATGACATTTGGTATTGCTTTGTATACATGCATAGTGGTTGTTCGATCTGCTTAGAAGATATGTACTACTCACTGAGCTGTGGTTGCTCATCCCATTCCTCCTTTAATCTTTTCAGGTTCCTCAGCTAGCGGCGAATAGAGCGAGTGCGTAGTCGGTGGGAAACTTTTGGGGAGTTCTATTTTGTTTTTGGTATGGTTTAAGGAAGTGGTGCAAATGATACTTACTAGTAGTTGGATCATCTGAGTTTTAAACGTATATCTCTTTTCTCTTTTGGTGGATTATAGAAACTCTGATGTTGCAACCAATTTGTTGGTTTATCTGATATATATGGTTTGAGATATATATAAGTTAATATCAGTTTGTTGGTTGTGTTTGAGGCTACGTCCTGTGTAAAGAAGGACGGCCGTGTCATTCCCATTCTTTGTGGTTTTGGGGTGTGACATTTTTGGTATCAGAGCCTAAGTTTTGATCTTTTTGGGTGTAGTTATGGGACGTTGTGAGGTTGTGTTATAGATTTTATTTTTGCGTTAGTCTTCTAGATTCTAAGGTGTAGTTTCATTCTTGGATTCAGGTGATCATGAGTACCGACTCTAAGACACTTGCCTCGCTTCGTAGGAGTCGCAAAGGCAAACAGGTCGCTACCCCTAAGGCTAGAGACATGCCTCAAGCTTCTCGAGGTGCGTCTTTGAGAATGAGACTTGAGGACCACTATGATAGGAGTCCTAACTTGCGTGAAGTCAGAGAAGAAGATCAAGAGCCAACCCGTTCAACTGAATTTGAACAGGTAATTATCCATTGGTATCGCCAAGCAAAGGAATTAACTGGAGATGGAACGACAAGTTCAGGCACTTTTGCCCATTTTAGAAAGGCAAAACCACCCACTTTTGATGGGAAAGCTGATCCTCTTGTGGTTGAGCGTTGGATTAAAAAGATTGATGGGATCTTTGAAGCTGAAGAGGTTCTCGAGGATCGAAAAGTTAAATTTGCCACCCAATACTTGGAAGGTGAAGCAGAGTTTTGGTGGGATGGAATGAAGCCAAGTCTTGGAGGTAGGGATGTTATTATATCCTGGGAGGACTTTAAAAAGGCGTTCAATGCTCAATTCTTCCCAAAGTCATTCCAGTGCAAAGATGAAGGGTGACTTTGTACATGTATCTCGTGGTGACTCCACTGTTTTGGAGTATTCAGTCCGCTTTAATCGCTGAGTAGATTTGCAGAGCACTTGGTAGCAAATGAAGAAGACAAGGCCGACCATTTCCTAGGAGGGCTCCGACCTGAAATTAATTCCGCACTTGCACCTTTCGTATTAACAACTTATAAGGATGTGCTAGAACGAGCAATTAAGGTGGAACAAAGCATTCTGAAGCACGGCACACAAGGAACGCCTCAACCCAAAAGGTTTAAGCCCACAAATGTGCAAGGTAGCCATACTGATGATAATGGAAGGCGAAGAGGCTTCAAAACTCGGCCAGATAGTTCAAAAATCCAAGTAACCAAGGCCCTTGTAATACATGTGGAAATTATCATCACGGTGAGTGTTATCGGAAAATGGGAGTATGCTTCTCATGTGGGAAAGCGGGACACATGCTGCGAGATTGTCCTACACAAAGGAATCCTCCTATTGGCAATAGATCATGTAATCTATGTGGGCGACAAGGGCACCTAGCACACCAGTGTTTCAGGCGGAGGAATACCCCTTTCGTTGGTAGGCCCCAAGAGAACCAACAAAGACAAAGTACAAGTGGGAAAGTTTTTGCAATGACGAAGGAGGATGCGTCAGCATCTAACGCAGTGGTTGCAGGTAATATTTCTATTGCCTTGCATTGTGCTTATGCGTTATTTGACCCTGGTGCTACGCACTCCTTCATTTCAACTGAATTTGCAAAGAAGCTTAATGTGTTGCCTGACCCTCTTGAATGTGAATTGTGTATTGATACTCCTACTGGCGATTTCTTAGTTGGTCATCATGTGTTCAAGAGATGTGTGATTTGGATTAACAATGTTGAAATGCCTGTGGATCTAATGGAGTTAAATATTCGAGATTTCGATGTTATTATAGGGATGGATTGGTTATCTACCTATCGTGCTATTGTTGACTGTTTCTCAAAGAAAGTTATATTTAGACTTTCGAATCAACCCGAATTCTCTTTTTCGGGAAGTTGTCAAAACACTTCTCCAAGGTTGATCTCGGCTTTGCAAGCAAGGAAACTTTTGAGAAAAGGGTGCTATGGTTATTTGGCTTGTGTAAATGACACAAGTAAGGTCATAGTAAAGTTGGAAGATGTTCCTGTCGTTAGAGAGTTTCCAAGTGTATTTCCCGAGGATTTACCAGCTTGCCTCTTGATAGAGAAATTGAGTTTTGCATTGAATTGATGCCCGGTACAGCACCAATCTCTAAGGCACCATATCGGATGGCACCCCCGAATTGAAAGAATTGAAAACGCAGCTACAAGAGCTTTTGGATAAGGGTTTCATCGACCCAAAGTGTTTCACCTTGGGGAGCTCCCTGTTCTATTTGTGAAAAAGAAGGATGGTAGCATGCGGCTTTGCATAGATTACTGAGAGCTTAACAAGGTAACGGTCAAAAACAAATATCCTTTGCCCCGGATTGAGGATTTATTTGATCAACTTCAAGGAACTCAGGTATTTTCCAAGATCGACCTTCGTTCTGGGTATCATCAATTGAAGATAAAGATAGATGATGTGCCTAAAACTGCTTTCAGAACAAGGTATGGCCATTATGAATTTCTCATCATGCCTTTTGGATTAACAAATGCGCCTGCTTCCTTCATGGACTTGATGAACAGGGTGTTCAGGGAATATATAGACAAATTTATTGTGGTGTTCATTGATGACATCCTAGTATATTCGAAGAGTTCAGAGGAACACGAACAACACTTGAGGTTTGTCTTGCAAACTTTGCATGAAAAGAAGTTGTATGCCAAATTTAGTAAGTGTGACTTCTGGCTTGATCATATAGAATTCTTGGGTCATGTGATCTCGAAAGATGGCATATTAGTGGACCCAAAAAAGGTTGAAGTAGTTGTTAAGTGGAATCGTCCAACAAATGTTACGGAAGTGAGAAGTTTTCTTGGGCTAGCCGGCTACTATAGGCGATTTGTAGAGGGGTTCTCAAAGATTGCTGGTCCACTTACCCGTCTAACTAAGAAAAAAGTTAAATTTGAATGGTCAAACCAATGTGAACGCAGTTTTCAAGAGTTGAAGAGACGGCTGGTGTCGGCTCCTATTCTAACTCTACCTTCTGGAAGTGGTGGCTTCGTAATCTACTGCGACGCATCCAAAGAATGTTTGGATTGTGTTCTTATGCAAGATGGAAAAGTTGTTGCCTACGCTTCAAGACAATTGAAATTACATGAGAAGAACTACCCCACTCATGATTTGGAATTAGCGGTGGTTGTGTTTGCCTTGAAGATATGGCGGCACTATTTGTATGGTGAAAAATGTGAAGTCTTTACCGATCACAAGAGTCTGAAGTATATCTTTACTCAGAAAGAACTAAACATGAGGCAAAGAAGATGGCTAGAACTTTTGAAGGATTATGACTTGTCCATTAATTACCATCCGGGTAAAGCTAATGTGGTAGCGAATGCTTTGAGTCGTAAATCATTTGGAAATATGGCAGCTTTGCTCACTTCTCAGAAATCTATTCTTGAAGATATGAGGAAGTTAGACTTGGAGGTGTTGGTGCAGCAGCTTGGTGCTCAATTAGCTAATCTTCAAGTACAACCTATGTTGATTGACAGAATTAAGGCTAAACAGAATAAAGATCCACAATTACAAAAAAATTAGAGAAGGTGTGGAAGCTGGAAGACAAGCGGATTTTAGTTTACATGTAGATGGATCCTTGAGGTTTCGTGGTCGACTATGTGTTCCTAAGGACTCAAAGCTGAAAAAGGAGATCCTGCAAAAAGCTCACAGTACTAGATTTTCAATTCATCCGGGAAGCACAAAAATGTATAGGGACTTGAGAGAAAACTTTTGGTGGATCAATATGAAAAATGATATTATAAAATTTGTCGATCAATGTTTAGTTTGCCAGCAAGTGAAAATTGAGCATCAGAAACCAGGTGGGCAGTTGCAACCTCTAGAGATACCTAAATGGAAGTGGGAGCATATTGCCATGGACTTTGTAGTCGGTCTACCGAGGACACCAAGTGGTAAGAATGCTATATGGGTGATTGTTGATGGATTAACTAAGTCTGCTCACTTTTTGTCATATCGATTTGGCCTTTCAATGGAAGATATGGCAAAGCGATATGTTAATGAGATAGTGAAGCTTCATGGAGTTCCAGTAAGCATTGTTTCTTATAGGGATCCCAGGTTCGTGTCTAACTTTTGGAAGAGTTTGCAAGGAGCACTGGGCACTAAACTCAACTTGAGTACAGCTTTCCATCCACAAACAGATGGACAGTCAGAGAGAACGATCCAGACATTAGAGGATATGTTGAGATCATGCATCATTGACTTCGGCGGTTCTTGGGATGAACATCTACATTTGGCATAATTTTCTTATAACAACAGTTATCAATCCAGCATTAAGATGGCACCCTTTGAAGCTTTATATGGCCGAAAATGCAGAAGTCCTATTTGTTGGGACAACGTTGGTGAGAAAAGACTAACTGGCCCTAAGTACATTCAACATTTAGAAGAGAAAGTTAGGTTGGTTCGGGAACGTCTTAGAACGGCTCAAAGTCGTCAGAAAAGTTATGCGGATCTGAAAAGACGCAAGCTAGAATTTAATGTGGGGGATCACGTATTCTTAAAAGTTTCTCCTACAAAGGGTGTAATGAGATTTGACACACGTGGGAAGTTAAGTCCAAGGTACGTGGGACCATTCTTGATCTTAGAGAAAATTGGTGAACTCGCTTATAAATTGGCTTTGCCACCGGTATTATCAGGTGTCCATAATGTGTTACATGTCTCTTTGTTGCGGAAATATGTGCCAAATCCTGAACATGTGCTAGACTTTACACCATTGAGATTACGGGAGAACTTGACGTATGAGGAGCATCCTATTCGCATTGTCGATAGGAAGGATCAGGTATTGCGGCGACGAACCATTCCTTATGTAAAAATACAATGGCAAAACCATACCGAGAGGGAGGCTACTTGGGAACTCGAGGAGGAGGCAAGACACAAATACCCTCACTTGTTTCATGATTAAAGTACATGTAAATTTTGAGGACGAAATTTTTTTTTAGGATGGTAGAATGTAATATTATGCAATAATGTAATATTATGTTAGTGGGCCCCAAAAGAAGAAACTGAAAAAGAAACTGAAAAGTAAGTAAAACAAAAAGGAGAAGGGAGAGGGCTCGGCTAAATAGAAGCTGAGAGTTCCCTCGACCAAAAAGAAAAGAAAGAAAAGACGAAGAAGAGGAAGAAGAAGAGAAAAGGGAAAAAAAGGAAAGGAATTTTGGCACGTGCACGTCTCGGATGCCTCACCAAGCCGACTCGACTCCATAACACAGCACCCGGTAAGAGATCAAGCCCCTCGTTTGTCCGATTGAAGTAATTTTTGGATTTAGGACTTAAATTCGAAATTTTTGGAAGACTGAGCGGCGAAGTCTAATTTTGCAGTCGTTGAGCCGCGTATTTTTGCAAGAATGGTAATTTAGGGTGTTGTGGAGCCGCGGGATTTTACGGATCGTGATTTGAGCTTATGGTTTGTCCGAAACAAAATTTCAAAGTTTCCTGCGCGCAGTGAACAGTACGCGTCCAGCAGCTTTGGGCCCGTATTTTGTCATTTTTCGGCTTGATTTTGTGATGGCCAAGTTGGGATTCTTGTGATATGTTTCAAGGGCTCTCTATTGAATATAAGTACGTTCAGATTGGGGTTCAGAAGAAAAAGTTAAGGCTTGATCAAATTTTGCGCTTAAATTTCATGGTGCGAATGGCTTGAACAATCGCTTTGGTTATGCGATTTGTTAGCGCGCAGAAGACCTTTTGTTAGAGTTAAGGCGTAACTTAGTCATTTTGTAGTGGAGATAGAATTTTATTAGATTTTAACATTATTCTTCAGTTAGTTGATAGGGTTTTGAGTTCGACGATACGAGTATGGTTCGTCGTTTGGTCATAGACGACAAGGTGAGTGGTACTATATCTTCTTTGGTTTTATAAAATCATGTCTTGAAGTATGTATGTATATATAATGAATCAAGAATAGCATTTTTATTGCATAAAAGCCAGATCGAGCAATTGTTACCCTTTGATTGATTGTGAATATTTGAAAAGCACGTTATACAAGGTTTGTGGAGAAACATATATGAAATTGCTTTGCAACTGATTTATGAAAATGTTTATGATGATTTGAGAAACGGATATGAAATGGATGATGGGCTAGGTTGCAAAATGTTATTTGTTTGGTTTAAGATATTGATTTTTGGATTTGGATTTCTGGTATTGGAGAATGGTTATTTATGCTCAATATGACTGTGAACCCAGTGAGGGGGTTTTTGAGGTATGCATACCAGGTTTAGGATATCCTTCTGGGTCTAGCCACCGGCTTTGTAGGTGGAGACCTTACCAAGGGGGGAATCTTGGTCGCCTTGTCACAAGGCGTTGTGTCGTCACCATGGTTAGTTATTGAGCAAAAGATTGATCAATGAATAGACCATTGATATGTGTTTTTGATGGAGATTATTCAATGGATACGACCATTGATACTTGACTTTTGATGGCGATTCAAATGAGTTTTCCATATTAGTATAAATTTTTGATGATAAGAAATAACTTTTATATGATTCGATATGTATTTTAGATATTGAATTGATGTTATGAAATTTGGTATTGCTTTGTATACATGCATAGTGGTTGTTCGATCTGCTTAGAAGATATGTACTACCCACTGAGCTGTGGTTGCTCATCCCATTCCTCCTTTAATCTTTTCAGGTTCCTTAGCTAGCGGCGAATAGAGCGAGTGCGTAGTCGGTGGGAAACTTTTGGGGAGTTTTATTTTGTTTTTGGTATGGTTTAAGGAAGTGGTGCAAATGATACTTACTAGTAGTTGGATCGTCTGAGTTTTAAACGTATATCTCTTTTCTCTTTTGGTGGATTATAGAAACTCTGATGTTGCAACCAATTTGTTGGTTTATCTGATATATATGGTTTGAGATATATATAAGTTAATATTAGTTTGTTGGTTGTGTTTGAGGCTACGTCCTGTGTAAAGAAGGACGGCCGTGTCATTCCCATTCTTTGTGGTTTTGGGGTGTGACAAATATCCTAGTGGAAGCATAACATCACAAGCCATCTAGACTCTTGGAAATGTCATCACCAGGCTACGAATTGGACATACATTATTAGCAAATGTCTATGCAAAGCCACTAAACTTTGTTTTGAAATGCTACATGCAGAATTCTCCAACCTGAACCACAACTTTCACCATTTTTCTCCATAGCCATGCAGATGGTAAACGATTCTATGAAATATGTTAAAAATGACAGCTCTCTCATTTTCCAGTGTACATAAACAATGGTCTGAGTTAATCAATTTGAAGCACTAAACTTTTCTCATCATAGTATTTCCCATTTTGCTCCCTGTCAGTCTAGTGCTAGGGATGATGGTAATCAACTACTCCATTAGCAATCGAGTCAGAAATTTGAGATTGAAAGACATGATCTCACGAATTCCATAAAATGCATTATCGAACTTATCTGATTGTTTATCAACTTCAGACTTAAATAAGTTTACTCAGCACAATCTCTTAACTTCACCCAAAAAAAAAAAGTTTACTCAGCACATTGAAAACAGCACAAAAGAAAGTAAATGCACATCACAAGGTGAAGAACTCACAGACTTCACAGTAGGAGCAATTTTTTTGGATTTGGCAACAGACACCGGTTCAACACCACAAAGGAATGTTATCTCCTGCAGACACTGTGAACAAAATTCAAAGAAAAACCAAGTAAGTGAAAACTGAAGAGCTTTCTATTGACTCAGAGAAGATCATTTAATCAAGCCAGATGGAAAAATCAAACGAGGTCGAATCTTTAGAGTTACATGGACAAGAAGCTTCAAGAGCACAATCGTTGCGGTCAGCATCAACCATCACTACTGAAGCAAAAGAGATCTCGTATCTAAATTGTTGAATCCACTCAGCAGTGAGAAATTTCTCCTAAAGGTCATCGGTGAGTGCCTTTACGGATGTTAGAGAGAACACAAGTATGTCTGCTCAACCTGATATGTTTTTAGCAAAATTAACTTAGAATTGACTTAAAGCTTGCAACACAAGCTGCCACCTCACCATTTGGATCAGGTACACAGCAGACCACAGCAGTTGTAATATCTTGGGTTTGAAGGATACCTGCCTTGGAATTGCTGAGTTGAAGACTGAGAAGCGCATTCATGAACAGCACATGCATCTCTATAACTTATCTGAAGCCAAAAAAAAGGAGAGAAGCTACTTCATTATTATGACGAAGTAAAAGAGAACACTTAGAAGGATAAATTTGAGCAGTTTACTTAGCTGTCTGTAAAGCTAAATATAGCAAATTTCCATCACTACTATCTATTTAACAGATTTTACTAGGCATGTCAGACAAGCTGTTAAACTGAGCATGTTAACCTTCAATAGGATGCCCAGTAGATCTCCAATGCTCCAACAAGTGATTCCCTGACACATAGTGCAAAGGATAATGTTAGCAAAATCATGGGAAGACACACAAACCTCAACAAGAAAACTGATTAATATCGAAAAGACAGAGAATTTGCTTGCCTTGGCAAGTTGCCTACAACAATGCATGAAGAATGAACAGACATTCCCTACATCAAGGCGGAGCAAATAAGAAGAAAAACATTCTCAAATCTTAGTACCTCAAATATATACAGTTTACTCACAAATTTTCAATCCGAAAAGTGAAGACAACATTTTTAACCCAAAAAAAAAAGTGAAGACAACATTTGGCAAAATCCTAATGACCAATTCTTATCCCTTGCAGACCTCCAAAAAGATCTCATCTTGGGATGTCCTCAAAAGTTACTGATTCTGATTAGAATCAGGCTGGCATACCCAAGAATTCGAGTTACAATAGACAGATGATTGTATTAAAAAAAACTATTCTTTCCCCTAAGAAAATTAGGCTTGATCATGTATCTTGTGAATCTGAAGGAAACTCTCTCAAATTACAGCAGAAGCAGATAGGATGGACATAGACATAGTTAAGACTCAAAACAATATCACGCACTTTTACTGAGAAAAGAGAGTTGGTTCTTTACTTTTATCACATCTTTTAATACAGACGGAGCTAAAGGATTTATCTAGTATTTTTCTCCATGTCCCATGGCTTAAGACAAGAAGGAAATTGAACGAGACCAATACTAAATAACGTTTACGCTGAAACTCTACAAAACATTATGTCCTAGGTCGCCATGCATCGAGTTCGTATGCCAAAATAATTAATTGAGCCAATATGGTGCCTTGAAAAGTCTTGCTGAAACAGAAAGTGCATAGGCTTACTCACGTGTGCTATTTTTTTATTTTTTATTTTTTTTTACGTCAAAAGGTGTGCTATACTGACCTGCCATGTCAAGGCCCACAGCACTGATAAAGAAGGGTTTCCGTCCCAGCTTCGACATGCGGTCGGCAATATTCCTTGCTACATCTCGTAAAACATAGTGAACCTAAACATAGTGAACCTAAAAGACCAATGTCATACATAGATGTGCACAGAAAGTACTGAACAGTGTAGTGTGTTGTCACAAAGGTTCTCAACTGATGCCGTCAGCGAAGAAGGTTTTGGAGATGCGTAATATTTGTTTTTCTTTCTTATAACATACAAGGATTAAAAAGTTAATGTCCATTCGCTCATCTCTTCTTCAGAAATAATCTATTGAATGTATATATGCCACTTTTTTATTACATGCTCATCCTAATGATCTTAAATGCATAGCGGAGCCACAGGAACCCGTACAATGTGTGGGCTAACAGCTAGTTTTAATAGTATTTAGATGAGGACAACGGCCCCCGCCATTCTACAGTTGAAATCATTGCTGTGTATTAATCAGCATAATGAACACCCATTATCTAGTAAAGAGAAATATCAATCGCGTCATGACACAGAGAGGGACAACGTCTAATTCAAATTAAATCTAGTCCAAGTTTCCGTCCCTCATCCTCTTTTAAATATATATGCTCTTGAAAGCAGCCACAGACCTTCCTGTACCAAGCATTTGAATTCATCTGTCCCCTTATGTCAATGTTAAAGTTGTAATCTTTCCAACACTTGAATTGGGTAGCACATGTAAATCCGCAGATAGGAACTCCAAGATTGAATAGATAGCCTCTGCTTTTGAATGCAATGTGTCGCCAGAGGTAAATTCATGAATTCCATTTTGAAGATACACCAAACTGCAGCCAGCAAGCTTCTTGGTTTCCTTCCCTCTCATTTTCTCTCTTATCTTGCGCATCTCTGCTCAATTTTCCTCAGCTGCAAATACATTTGCCAGCTGCACATACCAAGATCCATTATCTTCATCAATAAGCAATAGCTGCTCTGCCGCTTCTCTTGCGAGACTGAGGTTCCTATTTATCTTGCAGGCATTCAAAAAAGCCCCCAAAATCACAGGATCCGAATTCCTGGGAGTTTTCTTCATGAGATCCATCGCCTTTTCTAGTCGATTTACCCTTCCATACAGATCAATCATACAGGCATGGTGATCCGTTTCAGGTACTATTTTGTAATCTTCTACCATGCACTTGAAATACCTTTCTCCCATTTCCACTAACCCACTATGACGGCAAGCAGATAGAAGCGCAATAAAGGTGACTTCATCAGGTTTCAATCCTCTCTCCAACATTTCTTTATATAGTTCCATAGCTTGATCTTCGTGCCCATGATTTGGATAACCGGAAATCAGAATATTGTAGAGAATCAAGTCTCTTTCCGTGAGTTTTTGAAAAATCTTTCCTGCATATTCAGTACTGCAAGACTTAAAATACATGTCGATCGTGGCACTAATCAGCTTCTCCTCCATTTCCATCCCTTTTCTTAGTGAGTAAGTATGAATTAGTTTTCCAGGATCCAGGGCCACCTGCAATGCACAGGCACCTAGCAAGCAGATGATTATGGGTACATCAAAAGAAATGTTTGCATTCCCTCTATATTCATTCAGCAGTTCAAATACAGCTTCACATTGCTGTGCTTTGACATAACCAGTAAACAAAGCTGTCCACACAATAGAATTCTTTTCATTCAGAGAATCAAAAAGCCTCCGTGCTTCAGACATGTTACCTTGAGATGAATGACCCACGATCATAGAAGTTGTCGAAAAGGAGTTCTCGCACTCAATCGTCACATAAATAAGGCCGCATATTTCATATTTCCACACTTGCACCTAAACATCCACCAAGGCACTCTCAACAAAGAGATTTGATATCATTCCATCTCTCAAAACCCAAGCATGAATCTCCTTTCCAAGCTTTGAATTCCGCATGCTGGAGCAAGCATTCAGAACACTAGTGAATGTGTGCTCATTCCACCCAAATCCACTGTCCCTCATTTTCATAAAGAAATTCAAGGACTCCTCCTCAAAACCGTTCTGTGCATAGCCAGTTATCAAAGTATTCCATGTCACTGTATCATTTAACTCGGGCAATCTCTGGAACGGATCTAAAGCCATTTCCATCTTACCTTCCCTACAACAAGCTGCCATCATCGTATTCTTGGAAACCAAATCGAATTCCACTTTTGATTCACAGAACACTCTGTACACTTCTCCGAAACTCCCACATTTCGAGCACATGTCAATCAAGGAGCTCATGACATACCCATCCGTATCATTCCCCGTCCTCACCATATAAGCATTCAACTGTGTCCCATAACACTCCACACGTAACTTCGCCACCAAGTTTAGCATCTCCGACAAAGTAAACTCATCGAACTTAAGATGATCACGAATCGACTGCATCTCATCAAACCATTCAAGCGCATCGCTCTCGCGTCCTTCGACGGTCACGTAACCGGTCAGCATCGAATTATAAGTTACCAAGTCCCTGTCAGTGGCGGAGTCGAACAACGCCCTGGCTCGGGTCAAGTCCCGAGCTTTTACGTAAGCCGAAATCAGGGCGTTCGAGGAGTACACGTTCCGGTGGGGCATTTCGTCGAACAGCTTGTGGGCTTCTCGCAAGAGGCCATTCTGGGAGTAGAGGCGGATAAGCTGGTTGAACAGGAAAGTGCTTGGGACGAAGCCGGACTTAACTGCTCTAGCCTGGTAGGCTAGACCGTCTTTCAAGGACCTCATTTACATGTTTGTGTCATATGCTACATGGGACCGGACGGAAAGAAGGAACTCATTGCTGCTCAAACAACCCCTGATCCTTCCAGCTTCTAAGACAATAACAAAAGACTCAGGTTCGTGACGGAGAACAGATTTCGCTGACGAGAGACAGAGAGCAGTGTCAGGTCAGCAGCCAAATATTGGGCTGGCATATGTTGAATTTTGTTTTTACCAGTTTATAATGTCCTTAAAAGACTGTCAATCTTTCCTTCTATTAATTTTGTAATCTTTTAAAAGTCTCATTTTTTTTCTCTTAATTTTCACTTCAAAATGATTCTCGTCGAAGGTCTCACATTAATCTTCAACCCAAAAAAAGAAAAGTTCTCACTTTAATGCAATATTCTTTATTCATCTCTTTTTTGAATCTCGATTATAATTTCTAATTAAACATAAGAAACAAGTAAAATGCAGGTTTAATTGATATAATCTTTCATTTACAATATCTTTTTATAACTTATATGAATAGAGGGCAATCGGATATTTAACACAAATCTGAAGGGGAAGTAGCCTTAAATATCCTGTGCATGGCATGTATAGCTAGAAATTTAATAAGAGTTGACGACATAACATAATAAGTTTCTGATGTGGTAAAATACAATCTTCACAATTTTAGGTTTAATGTGCATCATTCTATGATTCGGAAAATTAAAAGGAAATTTCAAAAAATAAATCTTGCAAGTAGATATCCCTATTTGGTTGGACTTTCCCGAGGGGCTTTTGGGCCCGAAAGCCCCTTGGGGAAATTTTTTTGTGTTTGGCTAAGTTTTTGAAAGCTCATTTGCGCAAATATGAGCCTTCTAAATGCCGAATGCTGAAAGCTGGAGAGGGGCTGCTTTGAGCATTGAGCATTTGGAAAATGTCATTGCGTACTGTTCATCTTCTCTTCCCCCCTCGTCTTCTTCTTCCCGCCGGTCTTCTTCTTCTTGTTCATCTTCTTCTTCCCCGCCTTCTTCGGCAGTCGCCACTGCCGCCTGAGGGTCGTGCGTCCCCGGTGACCACCGCCTGGGGGTGGCGCGACCCGCAACCTAGGTGACGTCGCCTAAGGTCTGCACAATCTCAGGCGGCATCACCTGGGGCGTGCGGACCCTAGGTGACACCGCCCGGGTCCGCGTGACCTCGAGCCGCCCGATCCGGCGGTCCGGAGGCTAGATTTGGCCATTGGACGGCCAAATCTGGCCTCTCGCGACCTTTAGGCGCCCGAGGTCGCGCCTCCAAGTAGCGACGGCGTCGCTCGAGGTCGCATGGACCCGGCGGCATCGCTGGTTCCGCGCAAACCAAACGACGCCGCTTGGGTCCACGCAACCTTGGGCCGCCAGATCCGGCGGTTCGAGGCCAGATTGGCCGCCGGACAGCCAAATTTGGCCTTTGCGACCCCGAGCGCCCGAGGTCGCGCCTCCAGTGGCAACGGCGTCGCCTAAGGTCGGGCTTCTAGGTGGCGACGGCATCACCTAGGTCGCGCCTCCGGGCGGTGTCGCCCGAGGTCACGCCTCAACGTTGCTCGAGGCTCGAGACCTCGGCGGCATCCGGCCGCCGGATCCGGTCGTTCGGTTGCCGGATTGAATTTTCGGATTTAAAAAAAAAAAAAATATATATATATATATATATATATATATATAAACAAAAGCCCATTGCAAATATTAGTTTTGCCAAACGGTATTTCGGCTAAAGTGACCTTTTAATGCTACTTGAAACAATAATTTACCAAACGGTGTGGTATTTCGGAAAACTCCTTCACCTCAAAGGTATTTGCATTCTTCCAAGTGCATTTCCCCAAAAAGCTCGAATCAAACGGGCCCATAGTATGTTTGGGTCTTTTCAACGAGTGCTCCCACGTGTCACAAACGCAACACTCATTTCGTGCGTTAATGCGTTATTTTATGTGATTAGGCTTTCAGCCGTGTCACTCATGCTCTCGCCCATATTTCCTGCCCCTTTTCTCGTGTTTCACTCTTTCATAAGACCTCCAAGTCCACACAAACTTTGCATGGCTAATGACTCAAGTACCTCACGCTCACCAAAGAGAAAGATGCTTCCCTTGTTAAGAGATTCGAGTATTTGAAGGATAATTACAAATGTCCAGTAATCATTCAACTATGCCCCAAACTTGTCCAGAAGTTAGTCAAAATGGTTGTTCACTAATAAATATTGACTTTGCAAGCAAATGTGCACGTCTCTTTGCTGAGATAGAACGAGATTCATCTTCTACTTTCTCTAATCATGTGCCACAACCAACGAAGAGCGGCTCTTTAGTTCAGTCTCAATTTGAAGTTTCCACATCCCGTTGTTACATGTTCAAAGGTCGGATCTTGAAGCCAAACCCTAGATATGCTAATATCGCAATTTCATCTATCTCTCCCGAGCCACATGCTGTCCATTTAGCCTTAACACACATTGATTGGACAGCCACCATGCTTTGAAGAACTCCACAAAACATGGGAATTTGCTCCTCGGCAACCCTTGATGAATGTTGTTGAATGTAATTGGGTTTACAAAGTAAAGTTACATGTAGATGATTCACTTGACCTATTGAAAGCCCGACTTGCTGCAAAAGGCTGTCATCAGAGGAGGGTGTTGACTTCCTATAAACTTTAAGTCTGGTAACCAAACAAACCACAATTTTCATCTCATTCATTTCTACTATTCAGAATTAGGAAATTTACCAAGTAGATGTCAAGAATGCCTTCTTACATGGTGATCTCGATGTTCCTATTTATATGAAACAATTTCCAGGTTTCTGTGATTCATCTTGTCATGACTATGTCTGCTTAATAAGTCCAATTTTTTGTTCAATTTATCATAAATAATTTTATACAAAAAGCATAGTTGCTGTTTTTAGCATTCTTAGTAAGTGCCCACCCGGCCCCAAAAAAGTGGGACCCACTAACTTTGTTTGACCATTTTTACCTGAATGCACGTTACTAGGAGTACAACTACATCTAGACAATTTACATATAACAAAGGCTATATTCAATCTAGTGCAATGCATAGTGTACATAGGACTTCCAATTGCACTAGTATAATCTAATTGTACTAAAGGTCGCCCAATATTTTCCATCAATTGAATTGATACATCATATGATACATTTGACTCTTTAATTTCTAAATGTTCATATTTTTGAATATTTTTCTTCACATAGTAGCCTTGACTTAAAGCATAACCTCCACTATGTTTGATCACTTTCATACCTAAAATTGTATCCATATATATAGTTTTTAACTTCAGTACCAACAATCAACATATCATCTATATATAAGCAGATTATAAATTCGTACTCTTAGGCACACCTTGAATAAATGCACTTATTAGCATTGTTATGCTTAAATCCATATGATATACCATTGAATCTATTTTCTCATGCCATTGTCTCAATGTTTGTTTTTGTCTATGCTCACGTTGCCATTCTCAACAAATTGCACCTTATCAGTAACTTCTTTTACATAATTAACCTCATGATCCTAAGAACCTTCCTCAATTAGAATGATTTTTTTTTTATCAAAATAACAACAAGTAGGTTCTCAATTGTGTGGGAAAGTTTAATAATCATTTTAAGTTGAAGGCAATTTTGAAATAATTGCAGTAACTTGAAGAGGTTTAGAAACTTCAAACATAAAGTCTTTGAGTTTGGCAACATACATATGAAGTTCCTCCATTTGTTTAGATATGGATTTTCCATTAATCATGATAAATTCAAAATATTTAGTAATTCTATCCATACTTTATTTGTTAGTATTGTATTTAGTCTCCAAGGCAGACAAATGCTACTGGGATTTGTGTAAGATCAAAAATGTCGTTTAGATAAACTTACAAAGTATTAAGAGTTCTTCCTTGACACCTCATTTCATCATCAATTGATTCTTTCAAAATGGTGCATCTTTGGAAGCCATTGCTTCACCGAACATTCTTGGATCTCTATCCAAATGAATTAACATGGATAGTTAATTCACAACATTTTCGTTATCTCCTTATATCGGGAGAGTTACAAAGTCAGAATTGAAATCTATTGTTTTCTTCACTCTTTGACTTCTCTTTGGCTCACTTGGAAAATTAAACAGTTTTCTTTTTCTTGATGAAGAATTACGTGTGTCAATTGTTATTTGTGAATATGCTAAGGTATCCTTTGAATGTTTAAGAAATTTGTGTTCAAGAAATTCAGCATCTCTTGATTTCACAATAATATTAGATTCAACATCTAATAAGTGATAAACTTTAGAATTTTAGTTCATCCAATACACACACTTCTTAATGTCCTTGGTCATAATTTGATTCGCTTAGAATATACAAAGCATCTCCATACTTTAAAGAAATGATAAGTGCATTTAAAGTTCTAAAACTTGTCATGAAAGTACAATTTAGTCCTAAAATTTTCAAAAAAATGATCATGTCTTAAAATTTGTCACAAAAGTGAAGTTGAGTCTGAAAACTCTTTAAAAGTGCAATCAACTCTAACATTTGTCAAGTTGGTGCAATCAAGTTCTAAAACTTGTTAACATTTTTCATTTGTCAAGTTGAATGGAGTTAACGGAAAGATTTGATTGCACAAACTTCATAAGTTTTAGGACTTGATTGCACTTTTTAAAAGTTTTAGGAATCAATTATACTTTTGTAATAAGTTTTTAGGACTTAATTGTATTTTTTTTTTTTTTTGGGATTCAATTGCACTTTCATGATAAGTTTTAGGATTTTCGGTATATTTATCCCTTTAAAGTATTAGATGCCACTACCTTTCTTTTCTATAATTCACATGGAGGTATCTTAAATTTCCTTGATGGAATTTTGTTATGAATGTGACATACAATAAGAAGTGCTTCTCTCCACAAATTTATTGGCAATTTCGTTTGTAAGATCATAGAATTAACCATATTTACCAAAATTTGATTCTTTCTTTCTGCCAATCTATTTTGTCGTGGTGTATAATGCACACTTGCTTGATGCACAATGCCAATTTTCTTCACCAAAAAAAAATAAAAAATAAAACTGATGAGAAGTATTCTTCTCCCGGATCATTTTTCAAAACTTTGATTTTTAACTGTAGCCTCATGTATCTGGAACACATCAAAAGCTTTTGATTTCATAAGATAAACATGAGTATATCTAGAGTAGTATAAAATAATGTAATAACATAACAATTTCCATCTTTAGATCTTTATACCTTTAAGAATGATTTCTTAGTCATCTTTTCTTGTGAACATATTTTGCATTCCTTTTTATTTGGATTATGACATAATATCTTGCCACTTTTTTTCACAAATTTCAAAGTAGTTAAGCAACATGAGATAATCTATTATGCCACAAGGAAGATGACTCAACCATATAGATAGAAACAAAAGTCTCAATAATACTTATCTATCAAGATTTCGAGTGCTCGATGCAACCACTATCTCCATGTTCATGAAAACAATAATACCTTAAGATTGTTGAAAAAATTTGATTATTGATGAAGATAAAGCAATAGTTGATAATGCTTTGATGGCTGATCACTATCCATAAGGTATTATTTGCCTTCACTATTGTTGCCGTGGGGGTTTAGAACAACTAGACCTCTAGGATATAAATAAAATCTACAAAGAAACGAGTTTAACAATTACTTAATTTCTCTCTTGGAATTTCACCTTGAATGTATTATCAAAGTTGTGTGAGAAAAGAGAAGAAGAGACAGTTACAAAGAAGCTATTGTTTGAATAGTTGTGATGAACAATATATGATTTAGTGCAATGAACAATTTTAAGGTTTCGTTTGTTTTTCGAAAAATGAATAATTCGAAAAATATTTTATTAAAAATGATCCATTGTATTTCTTACACATATGAATAAGAGAAAAATATTTAATCGTCAATGAAATTATTTAGATATAATTTATTATCGATAATATAAATATTTTTCATTAGCTAATTATTTTAAGTGACATAAGTTATTATTTTTAAGAAAAAAATTTCAAAATATTATTTTTAGTGAAACAAATGTTTCTTAAGATGAATGATCGTGCATAGAAAGGAAGTGATTGATTATGAGAGAAAAAGATGGACTTGCTTATGGACGGGATTGGGGTCCACCCAAAAATGACGTCGAGAGTTTTGATGAAAAGTTAAATGGGAAAAATCATCTCTAATTTTTTATTTTATTTTATGGGTGTAAATGATCTGGATGCACTACATCTTTGCGTAGGCCGGCTGTGTACACGCCCCCCTATGAAAGCACAAGTAATAGAGAAAAATCATCTCTAATTTTCTATGGGTGTAATTTCCTAGATGCACTGCATATTTGCGTTGGTCAGCTGGGTACTCGCCCCCTTGGAGGGCGCTGGACTTCTTTAATTTGTTGAATTGCGTGCATTTGTTAGGTTGACTGACTTGCTCTTTTTGTACGGGGCAAGGCGACTCCAAAGTCGAGGATCACCCCCAACTACTCCTGATCTTCTTAAATTGTGCCTCCTCCGCACACAAAAAGCAATTCTTCACCGATTTCTCTTTACCTAAAGACAAATAGAGACATGATTGATGCTTTTCGCTCCATGGATACCTATCAAGCGTTGCTACTCATTATTGTTCTATTACAACCGTGGACTAGCATTGCAAAGCTGAGTGATCAACCATGCGTCGCTTCATTCTGTAATGACATTCACAATAGAAGTGACCCATTCCGACCAAAGAGTAATCTTACTCAGCCAAGCATCGCATCATCTTGCGGTGACATTCACAATATAAGCTATGCACTCCAACAGAAGAGTTATCAGAACGGATATAATGACTCAAACTATGAGCTGGCTTATGAAGGTAATCGCATTGTTCTATACTTGGATGATGACAAATTCTATGTGCAGTCTATCGATTGTTACTATGGGCAAATCAAATTGGTAGACTATGGGATTTACAAGGGCAATTGCTCGTCTATCCCCCGTCACTCGCTAGCATACTCCGAGATATTTGTTGGTGTGGTCATTGTGAACTGCTCAAAGCCGGTTAGTTCTTCAATCTACATCACAATTGGTCCATTATGCACTATGGGGTCGTATTCTTCCAAGGCATCATCTAGTTGGAAGTTGTATGCTTTGAACTATCCGCATGCATCAGAGGTTAGGGATTCTTGCACCATTCACAGTGGGCCCTGGGTATCAAAGTATTCCGGGTATAATGAGCAGATAAATGATAGCCTCTACAACTACGAGCTAATCCACAACATCTTGGCCAATGGATTTCTTCTCAGCTTTGTTGTTGTAGGGGAGGTCCCGATATCCCAGTGCGCACAAGATTTCGGTAGCTTCCTCATGGGTGATTGCAAATGGACCACCAACAGAACTTTCTTTTGCCTCTTTGATATCGGCAGCATCTCCAGCGGTCGGGTTTGCGGATTCACATACTATGACGGCGGTAAGCATCAATTGACAATGAAACTTTACTGCAATTTTGCATGATTGTGCACACTCTTTCACTTGCTACTTTCTCCTCAAAATTTAAATATGTAAAAAGTATTTCAAATCCAAGAAAATCATGATGAAGTATGCATGTTAGTATGGGTCAACATCTGTGTATTTGAAAAATTTCAGGAGCTCTGTGTTACGTATTATAATCAAATCGTAGGAGTTGCAAAATTGGCCAAAAAAAAAAGCGGTATTAGAAGTCACCACAAACGGACCCATCATCAGCTGCACACGTAATGGATCTAGATTATACTTCCTTTCCACTAAACGATGGAATACCCGTCGTGAAAAAAAAAAGGGGTCATCGTTCGAGCAGCCACATGACTAGTTTTTTTGTCGGCATGGGGTTAAGATTTTCTTGTTTTCTTAATTAGTCACTTAACTAATATTCTAAGAAACACTTGTACTAGCAAATTGCTTAAAAATTTTGTATGTACGTATTAATGGAGAAAGAAAATTATCAATTAAAAATGAAAATTGCATTTTCTCTGTATTTGTTGACTGCTAAGAAAGCAAAAGGAATTTCTTGTATCGTCGATCATTTATGTGAAACAAAGCTTATTATTTCTTGCAAATGCATGCATCCCACTTCTCATATTCTTTTAGACAAAACTCAACTTGCACAAAGTAGTTAGCTACTAGTTTGTTTCCTCGTGAATTTTGTTTTATGGACTTCTTTTTTCAAATCATTCATTTGTTCCACAGGTCTCCTAGATGATATGACCGTTTGGATAACTATGGATTTTATATCTCTACTCGGTAAGCCACAATGATTTGTTCTTAAAATAATTTAAAAAATTGATTCTAACCTATGAGAAATATTTTCAGTGTATTTTTGTGGAGCAAAGTTCGTAATTGGGATGCCATTTTTTGGAATATTTCTAATCTACATCTATAGAAGAAGGCACTTAGCAATGGACAAGAACATCGAAGAATTTTTGCAGGCTCACAACAACTTTTTGCCCATAAGATACTCTTATTCAAATATTAAGAAGATAACTGCAAATTTTAAGCACAAACTAGGAGAAGGGGGATATGGCTTTGTGTACAAAGGAACACTCCGAAGTGGTAACGAAGTGGCCATCAAGATTTTGAAGCAGTCCAAGGCCCAAGGCCAAGATTTTATCAATGAAGTGGCTACTGTTGGAAGAATTTACCATGTTAATGTAGTGCGACTCATTGGTTTTTGCTTTGAAGGCTCGAAACAAGCTCTCGTGTATGATCTCATGTCGAATGGATCTTTGGATAAGCAAATTTTCACTGGGGAAGGTAATAAGTTTCTGGATTACGAGAAAATATATGAGATTGCTCTTGGGGTGGCGAGAGGGATTGAATACTTACATTGGGGGTGTGATATGCAAATACTACACTTTGATATCAAGCCTCACAATATTCTTTTAGACAATAATTTTACTCCGAAAGTTTCTGACTTTGGACTCGCGAAACTTTATCCCGCTAATCATAGCATGGTCTCATTGACTGCTGCAAGAGGAACCTTAGGATATATGGCACCAGAGTTGTTCTACAGAAACATCGGTGATGTATCTTATAAAGCATACGTCTATAGCTTCGGGATGTTGCTCATGGAAATGGCAAGTAGAAGGAAGAATACAAATGTAAATGCAGAACACTCAAGCCAAATTTATTTTCCATTGTGGGTGTATGACCAAGTCAGCGAAGAAAAAAGTGTTGAAATAGAAATTGTAGCAGAGGAAAGGAAGGTGATAAAGAAGATGATAATAGTTGCACTTTGGTGTATACAATTAAATCCTGACCATCGGCCTTCAATGAGGAAAGTCCTAGAAATGCTTGAAGGAGATATTGATGGACTCCAAATGCCTCCAAAACCGCTTATTTATCCACCTGATGTGCTAGTTAACAATGATGAAACTGAGATGGAGCTGGAAACATTCTCAACTTCATCAAGTACTCCAATAATCTATACTAGTTTTCCTTTGGGAGATACCAATGATGTTTAAAGTTCCATGCATAGTTGGATTGGAAATGTTTTGTGTGTATTTGTTATATGTCCCACAATCTAGTATCATGTTAGGAGGGACTTGAGATAGTTTAGCTCGACAGAGATTACTTTTGAGATTGTCTTCTTCTAGCTCTTAGGTTGATGTTGTGTTATTGTATTTCATATAGTTTATTTTCTTGCATCCTCCCTCGAAAAGATGAACACATTGATGAGAGGGCAAGGACAAAAATGATGGGTGAAGGTAATGGACATTGAGAATTTTTCTCCTTTGGTTCTGTTTCGGATAGGAACGCCTTGGAGTTCACGAACTCTTTGGAGAATGATCTGGTCTTGATTCCTTCCGAGACATCTCCAAGGGTTTTCCCTTTTTGGATGGTTCGATTTGAACTTTCGATCCCTAGGGAAAGGTGCAGAATCAGTGGCTGCTTATACTTTTGGTTTTCTTTGCTTCTGTAGAAGCTGCTGCGTCTGCATTTTGGGCTGGTTCCTCATTTTCCACAGCTTCTACAAACCAATTAGACTCTTCAAGTTGGCCATGGTTACCGTTCTGCGAATTGAATTTTCCTTTTTCCTTTTTCCAATACCTAGTTTTGTTGTCCTTAGATTATGCCACCTGACGATATGATATATATGACAAATGTATACTAAATAAAAAAATCACTCAAATAATTTTTCACTTGATAATTAAAAAGTCACCTTTTAAGTGCATTGCCATGCATTTTTTTTTCAATGAAGCTGCTGACCAAATGTTAGAATCTATCATGAACGACTCAGCATGATCTGTTCGCATGCACAATCAATGTATATTACCACAAAGTACCTAACTCAAGTCAGTTTGGTCTACTCTATGTAAGAGATTGAGAGCCCCATCACTTCAAATGTCATTTCATCGTTCTAATCAGAACATTAGATGGTTAGCCACAGAATTCGGAAGCAGATAAAAACGTAAGATGATCTTTGCAGGCATCTGAATCCGCACGTTGGGGGTTAAGTGTGCCGTAGCAACCAAAATATCACGCTGGATGAAACATACAGATTCCTCCGAGGCCCCAATTCTTGAATAAATGGGATTGAATCAAGAAATTTGTTCTGCTGGAAGAAGAAATTGAAATGAGTAATGACTGAGAATTTTTATTAAAACCATTAAATGTTTCACACACAATCTTGATTGGAAGGATTCATCTACTAACGAAACTGATGCAGTACCAGAAACTGAATACTGAACTTCTGTCAGTATCTCTACTTGTGGAGTAAATATTTTACACCTGTAATGTACCAAATGGAAGCCCAAAAACAAAACAAGTTGACCAACAATGAGCAGTCTTGAGTCCAATTCTGCACCAGTCCCTTGAAGATCATCATTATCTCGAAGATAGCAGCAGCTTACACTGGTCCATTATAAACAACCTTTGCAGCCGAGTACACCGACCTAGCATCATCTGCCAAGGAAGTTTAGGGACAATCATTCCTGGCCTCATTACATATTAGTTCACATCCATTTCCTAAAGATAATAGGAATCCAGCATCATGCTTAAACTAACGAAAGTTTTTCCAATTTATTCTGTTCGTGTCTTGGATAGCAAAATATAGCGCAAAATGCAGCTCTACATTATTCTCAGCACATTCATTAGCTTGTACCTATTGAGAGAAGATATCTTGTTCAGAAACAGCCTCTACAAGTTGCACAATAGCTTTCCTTGATGAGTCACACTAATTTCCATTACACCAATTTGTTTCTTACCTACTCTACTGAAATTATTGAAATTAACACAACAAAAAAAGTAGAATCAAACCAAATTGATAGGATATCCAAGAATGCATAAATTTCCCGCTGTCTTTATTGAAAGAATATTCATACCTGCAACTCCAACTAAATCAAACGTCAAAGGTATGTTCAAATCTGCCTCGACAGTGGCTTTTGCTGCTGCAATACCGACTGAGATGACTTGTCTAATGTTCAAACCTTCACATATCGATGCAAGTGTAGCACCCACCAAGCAATCGCCAGCCCCAGTAAGCTTCTTAACAGATGCAGGAAGGCCAGGAAGATGCAAAGCAAAGAGACTAGAGGTTCCCTCAATATGTTTGGCATCATGAAACTTTTGTGAAGGGCAATCAGATGAGATCAATTTGTGGAGTTCTGAACTTATGCCAAGGCGTTGGGGTTTCTCCACAACAGCTCTCGTCAATATAGACCCCTCTTTAGAGCATAGAAATACTCCACGAGCGCCTATGGTTACGACTACAATTTTTATGCCCTTCTCAAGCAAAAGAACTATTGCGGGTTTTAGCATATTGATGTGAGATTCTGCAGGACAATTCCTTTCGCTCCTATACCTTTCACTCAAACCATATAACTTCCCAGGAGAGAGAGCATCTGCCATTGCAAAGAGCTCATCTTCATTGGGAGATATGTAAGTTACCTGCGAAGAGCCCATTCTGTGTCAGTAGCAGATCTCCAAGATGAAGCTTTCAGAATCTAGGAACCGCTTAATGCCACTCTTAAACTATGCCCATGTGAGCTGAATTTCGTTTCTCCTAATGTCATATTGTTTTCACAGCTGAAAGGGATGCCAAAACCAAGAAGTCAACTATGTAAACCAGTAACAATTTATTTCATGCCTGATTGATATGAACTCAACGCAGTCAGTTTTTTCTAAAAGTGAGATCTTGTCAAAGTTCAACAATATCACAAACATAAATCAATTGCATATGATGCATGGTTTATATAATTTCCTAGTTGATTTAAGAAAAGATTATGTGTGTACCACACTTAAGTGTATTCACTATGGAAGTGTTTCCTTCAACTCACCTAGACTGCAAATTAAGATCCTAGTGGAAGCATAACATCACCAGCCATCCTGACTTCCGGAAATGTAATCAGCAGACTATGAAGTGGACATGCATTATTAATGAATGTCTATGCAAAGCCACTAAATTTTGTTTTGATATGCTACATGCAGAATTCTCCAACCCAAACCACAACTTTCACCATTTTTCTCCATATCCATGCAGTTGGTAGGCAATTCTATGAAATATGTTGAAAATGACTGCTATCATTTTCCCAGCGTACCCAAGTAATGGTCTGCGTTAATCAATTTGAAGCACTGAACTTTTCTCATCATAGTATTTCCCATTTTGCTCTCTGTCAGTATGGTGCTAATGATGATGGTAATCAACTACTCCATTAGCAATCAAATCAGAAATTTGAGATTGACATCTCGTGAATTCCATAAAATGTATTATTGAACTTATCCGATTGTTTATCAACTTCAGACTTAAATATGTTTACACAGCGCATAGAAAACAGCACAAAATAAAGTAAATGCACACCACAAGGCGAAGCACTCACATACATCACAATAGAAGCAATTTTTTTGGATTTGGCAACCGATACTGGTTCAAACCACAGAGGAATGTTATCTCCTGCAGCCACTGTGAACAAAATTCAAAGAAAAAGCAAGTAAGTGAATTCTGAAGAGCTTTCTACTGACTCAGAGTAGATCATATAATCAAGCCAGATGAAAAATCAAAGTATGTTGAATCTTTAGAATTACATCGACAAGAAGCTTCAAGAGCAGGATCGTTGAGGTTAGCATCAACCATCACTACTGGAGCAGAAGAGATCTCGTATCTAAATTGTTGAATCTACTCAGCAGTGAGAAATTTCTCCTAAAGGTCAACCGTGAGTGCCATTATGGATCTTAGAGAGAACACAAGTATGCCTGCTCAACCTGATATGTTTTTAGCAAAATTAACTTACAATTGACTCAAAGCTTGCAACACCAGCAGCTACCTCACCATTTGGATCAAGTACACAGCAGACCACAGCAGCTGTAATATCTTGGGTTCAAAAGGATACCTGCCTTGGAATTGCTGAGTTTAAGAACGAGAAGCACATTTATGAACAGCACATGCATCTCTATAACTTATTTGAAGCCAAAGAAAGAGGAGAGTAGCTAGTTCATTGTTATAGCGAAGTAAAAGAGAACGATTAGAAGAATAAATTTTAGTGTACTTACCTTTCTGTAAAGGTAAATATAGCAAAATATCATCACTACTATCTATTTAGCAGATTTTACTAGGCATGTCAGACAAGCAGTTAAACTGAGCACGTTAACCTTCAATAGGACACCCAGTAGATCTCCAATGCTCCAACAAGTGATTCCCTGATACATAGGGCACGGGATAATGTTAGCAAAATCGTGGGAAGACACAGAAACCTCAACAAGAAAACTGATAAATAAAAAAACGACAGAGAATTTGCCCACCTTGGCAAGTGGCCTACAACCATGCGTGAAGGATGAACAAACATTCACTACATCAAGGTGGAGCAAATAAAAAGAAAAATATTCTAAAATCTTAGTACCTTTAATATATACAGTCTACTCGCAAATTCTCAATCTGGAAAGTGAAGACGACATTTGGCAAAATCCTAACGGCCAATTCTAATCCCTCGCAGACCTCCAAAAAGATCTCAATTTGGGATGTCTTCAAAATTTATTGATCCTGAATAGAATCAGGCTGGCATACCCAAGAATTCCAGTTACAATAAACAGATGATTGTATAAAAAAACTATTTTTTATCCTAAAAATTATTAGGCTTGACCATATATACCTTATGAATCTAAAGGAAACTCTCAAATTACAACAGAAGCAGATAGCATGGACATAGACATAGTCAAGGCCCAAAACAAAATTACGCACTTTTATTGAGAAAAGGTAGTAGGTTCTTTACTTTTATCACGTCTTTTAATAAAGATGGAGCTAAAGGATTTATCTGGTATTTTTCTCCATGTCCCATGGCTTAAGACAAGAAGGAAATTGAACAAGACTAATACTAAATAACCTTTATGCTGAAACTCTACAAAACATTATGTCCTAGGTGGCCATGCATCGAGTTCGTATGCCAAAATAATTAATTGAGCCAAAATGATGCCTTGGAAAGTCTTGCTGAAACAGAAAGTACGTAAGCTAATTCAGATGTGCTACACTTTTTTTTTGGGTCAAAAGATGTGCTACACTAACCTGCCATGTCAAGGCCCACAGCACTGATGAAGAAGGGCTTTCCTCCCAGCTTCGACATGCAATCGGCAATATTCCTTGCTACACCTCCTAAAACATAGTGAACCTAAAAGACCACTGTCAGATATAGACTCGCACAGAAAGTACTGAACAGTGTAGTGTATTCTCACATAGGTTCTTAACTGATGCTGTTGGCATAGAAGGTTTTGGAGAAGTGTAATATTTAGGGGCAGAGTAAGAAACCTGATACCGGTACTTACCAATATCTTCACCACGGGGTCAATGGTTGGATCTCCATCTTTCCATCTATGAAAAATTGCATGCTCAGATGAGCTGCACTTCCTCATTCTCCATGAAGGCCGCCTGTCATCCTCATCTTGTGGAGGGGTATGGCACTTTTTGCACTGGCAATCTAGATCCCAGCAGCAATGAGCTGTATGAGGATCCTTGAAGTACAAGGTTGTCCTCTATTCCAAGTCTTTCTCCTTCACCTTCATCTTCTTGTATGTATGGCTGCATCATCAAGATTGTAGGGAAAATTGAAGAAGAGCCTTCGTCATTTTCTCTTGAGTGATCAAATTTGATGACCCACTGCCGTCCTTTTTCTTGATGAATTTTGACTTTGAAGACTGTATAGGCTGAACATTTTGATGAAGTTTTTGTAGTTAGTCAACCAGGTATTAAGGAGGAGTTTGAGTAACTCAGAACAAGAAATCTGTCTTGGAATACGATGCACAAAGTCATCTACTTATTGTCCACAGATATGGAAAGGGCACCTTGTGCTCCCGGCAAAGTTAAGTCTATGGTGTGATTTGTACACCATCTAGATTTTTTTTTTCTTTCTTTTTTGGGGGGTCATATGTACACCATCTACTTACCACGGTCAAATCTGGACTCGGGGGACATCGAGTGATTTGTAATTGAACCTTCAAGACAAAAAGTAATTTAGGATCTGAAAGAACTATATTGAAGTTTGGGAATAGTGTTACAAACACAAATCTAGCATTGAGAGCTGTTTCAACTATGCCAATGCAAGCATGTTGATAGTCAAGGAACTAGTATCAAGTAGTGCCATGCAGGCCACTACTTGCGATCCTTTATAACCATGGAAGGAAAGAGCAAGGCATATAGCACCAAAGCGAAGGTCCTATAGTCTCGTTAGAGCCACTTGTGCAGGAACTCAGAAGAGATTTAAAGGTTCACAAAGTGTTCATGTTGAGTAGCTGGAAAGGGATGCTGATCAAAGCAGGTTGACCAAACGTATTCTCTTGACATCCTTTGGAGTATGGTGAATAAGCTTTCTTAAAGAATTTATTGGTGAAAAAGAAGCTAGTTTAACTCAAGCAAAATATGGATTTATAAGAGGTAAAGGTATTATAGATCTTATTCTCATTGAGGTAAGATATCTCACTAAAATAGTTGATCTTGGAGGCGTTGGATTAAAGAGGTAGGGATCAAGAGTAATAGAGCATCTACACATTTAGTAGTACTACTTTCTGAGGATCCTCAGTCATGATGGGATATTTCTTCCTCTTAGTAACTATGCATTATCAGGCCTAGGGTTATAATCTCAGTCCGATTTTTTTATGAAGATGGCTATGATATCATGAGGGGTTAATGGTATCAACAAATGACCATTTGAGATAGAAATATTATCAAGTACAACTCCTTGCATACTTCAAGGATCCTCATACAGGCCATTTTTTTGGGATCTAGATTGCTAGTGTGAGGACTGCCAACCCTCCAGAAGACGAGGACGACAGGCCTTCCAAGAGAAAGAAGTGCAGTTCATCTGAGCATGAAATTTTTAATAGAAGGAAAGACAGAGATACAACCATTGGACCCATTGGAGAATATAGTGGCAAGTACTCACATCCGGTATCTTGCTCTGCCACTTACTATTACACATCTCCAAAACCTTCTCCGCCACCATCATCCAAGCAGAAACCCACTCCTCCAAAGACAAAACCACCTACTTCTAAACCAGTTTCTCCCTTCTACAAACGTATCCTTAAATGGGCAAAAGTTCACACAAGACTGTGCGTCCTATTATATATCTTCACAATCCTGATGTTTTCCGCAATTCAACATTTCTCATTCTATATGACTAGTTGGGTCTATCCTCCATTCCTGCGTTATCTTTATACGATGCTCTCCTATTATTCTCCATGTTATTGACAGAGACCAGCGTCAATTCATATTACAGAGACCAGCACTTGTTAGATTACTCCAGCAACTTCGAAATTTCCTCAAATGGACCAAATTAGAGTACTCCCACCTCTCTTTCAATTGAAATCCAGACTAAGAGCACAAAAAATCGATGCCCAATTTGGCATTTTTTAAGCAGCCAGCATCGATAAATTTTATTCTTAAACTCGCATTACGAGCAAGGGTAAACATCCCACAAAAGACTTCACCAAAAACAGAATAAGAATGACTGAACAAACAGATAAGAGAAGGAAAATAAATTTACTTTGCCAGGGGTTGTGGTTCCGGGAGCAAGGGGAGAAAAAGGAAGGGCATGAATGTCCAACACCATACCACCGATTACCACAGCTTCTCTACCGTCTCGAAGGCTTAACCGCTCTGCTCTCAGTACAGTCTTCATCATCAAAACCAGAAACCCAAAAGAAAAAAAAAAAAAAAAAAAATCACGACATCAACTAAGCGCCAACTACATCGAACATTTTCCGCAAACGAAACAAAAGCAGACACCCGTGGGGAGAGAGAGAGAGAGAGAGAGAGAATACTGACCGGTTGAAGAAGGGAGCTCGCATCAGAAGCTTGTGGTGAAAGATGACGAAACAGAGATTGAATCCTCCTCTGAGCCAAGAAACCCAGAAAGCCGGCTGACCACCACACTCATGCCAGCAGTTAAGTCACCAAGTAACACGCTGGGATTCGAACTTGACCTTTCGTGGGAAGCTCAAAGCTCAATGAAAACAATCCACGCTGCGGTGGATGGTAAAAAATGGGGAAGATTTTATTAGGAAAAAATCATCAAAAATCCTAGACTTTGCTTATGATAAATTTATTTCAAATTCTTTTTTTCATATAAAAAAATTAAAATTTTACCAACTATGATATATCTATCTCAATTTTTTTTCCATAACATAAAAAACCCCCCCCACTTGTAGTCATATGATACATTTATCATAAATTACAAAGCATTCTCATCCTTTACTTTTAAATTTTTTTAATTTTTTCTTCTTCTTTCTTCCCTTCGCCATAGCCGGCGGAGGGAAGCTCGACTCAAGCAAGGGCCACCCTCATTGGCATCGGGTGAGGGTCACCCTCGCTAGTTCGAGAGAGGGCAACCCTTCCCAAAAAGGAAAAACAGATAAAAGAAAGAAAATGGAAGAAAATTTTAAAAATAAAAGATGAAAATGCCCTTCAACCATAGAGTTTGGGATAAATGTGTCACAGTTAGCAAAATTTGAGATTTTGTGTATCATAAAAAAAAGTTTGACGTAAATTTGTTACACCGAGAAAAGCTTGAGATTTTTGATAGTTTTTTTTTTCCTTTTTATTATTATTAACTAATTGTAATAGAAATCATATACATTCAAATTTATATTATTAGATAGAATAGTATAATTGAACTTATTTTCTCAAATACAACCTAAGAACGGTGTAAGGTAAATAAGAGGCGAAACAAAGTTATAATTGACCCGTGCAAATGGCCATGACCCAGAACAGCTTACATGCAAGTAATGCGATTGAATTAGTGAACTCCAGTTCATAAATTGAAAATTCTCGGACTTCCCAACCAACAATAGTTATCCTCTGTTAGGGTGCTAACTGCTCTGCCCAAGTCAAGAGAGAATGAATTTCCTTTTGCCTTCATGTTCTCTAATCACATAAGTGATGTATCACTTTTTTGTGATACTTGTTTAGGTAAATTCGTCTGTTGAAAATGGTGGATGTAATGTTCTTTTTACTTAAAAATAAAGCGGAAAAGAGAATTTCCGTATATTTCTATACAAATCATATTGATGATACAAGAGCCTATTTATAAACTGTTTAGACAAATATCTAAAGTAATGAAATGTTACAATACCAAATAAAATCAATTACAATCAATCAAAGAAGATTAATATCTCCAACATCTCTCTCAAACTCAAGGTGACGTAGAAGAGGTCAATTGAAATTTCAATAAAAGATTTTTAAAAAGCTCCAATCGTTGTGTCTTAGTGAAAACATCAATTGTCTAATCAATTAATACGATTTACGAGCCAAACTATTATTTAATATGGGCACCCAAGTGAAGCTCCAAGTAGGATTTTTTTTGGCTTCATAGGTTAAGGGCACATGGAGGCACTTAGAAGATTGAGAACCACTTGACGTGCACCAACATAACGTTTCCTTTTGATAAAATATAACATACTAAATTCTAATTTCAGAATATGAAAGACGCAAAGCATATTTACCTAGAAGATGTAAGAGGTAGTCTCTTTGGGAAAAATAAAAGAGGTATGATAATACAACATTTTCTCTCTAACACAATTCAGTCAATACAAAAGGAAAATTGCTGTCGAGATTTTATGATGGCAAGTATCCGATAGCTAAAGGGGTAATCCGCATGATATCTAGGTTATTAACATATAATAAATACAGAAGTATCATAATGTCTGTCTCAACAAATAATCTGCATTGAAAATCTCTATACAAATATGACACCGAATAAATAGGGTGTTAACGGGTCGGCTCTAAACCTACCTTCTTGGTATTTTCTCAGGAATAGGAAATACTGACGTGGCATAAGCATTCAAGGTAACATTGCCTAACATTTAGCTTCTTCCACACACAATCTATGTGGTTGCAATCAAATTTATCATTGAATTTGAAGATCTATAAAAATCATACAAGAGGGTGCTTCATCTTCATAACATTCAACAAGCTCTCTCTCTCTCTCTCTCAAGCTCTCTCCCCCGTAGCAGTCAATTGCAAGAAGCAGATCATTTAGGTAAGGAAAAATCCAATTTATATTCAATGGTGCTAAAAGAGTTAGCTATGTTGCTTGTTGGATTGTATTCCTGTTATGATTTTAGATCTTATACAGATTGTGGTATCTTAACTTTCTGTTGATTACCATGCAGGCTACGAATAAGACAAGGCGCTCATGATTTTTTTTTAAATCATGACCATGCTTGATTATCACATAAAGCCTAACCCAAGAACTCCTTTGTTGTGGTTGAAAATGTATGTATTAGCTCACTTCGATGGGATGACTCTCGGACAAACCCTAGAAATGATTTCTTTTGGGGCGTCTTCATGATCTAAGCACTTAAAAATCACCAAATACATAGGCAAGAGATGGACACCTATGTTCGACCGCCTTTTGTTATGTGAACCCAACGATAATGAATATTTAGATCAAAAATCGTTTAGATTTCATTCCTTTCGTTTTTCCATCTGAATTTATGTTTAGCCGGCTTGGTCACTAGCACATCGTGGTCGGTGGATGCGCATGTCAGTTTGTGAAGTGAGAATTGAATTTTTCTTGGGGTGGGACAAACATTCCAAATGGTAATTTTGTGAGAAATTGCATATTTTCTTGTCTTCTTACTTACCTGATGATAATAACTTTTGGTATTCTTGTATGACACCTTCCTCAATTATGAAGATTTTTTTCGCCTCGTTTTAGCAGTCTATATCTTGTGTGAAAGTTCCAACCTTTTTTTTAAGTGGTCTCAAATCCAAATAATTGGATAGAAAAATATATTTTTCTATATTCATAAAAGGTGAACGAGATTTGTTAAGTCGTCATTTGTTTTTAATTTTCTAGTTTTCTCAATCGACAAACTCTTTTGTTCATTGAACTTCAAAAAATCAGTTATGATATAACTCTTTTTCTGAAGACAATAAAGACAAAACTTTTAAAACTTTTAATTTTTTAGTGGACCATTTATTTATTACCATTAAGTGATTGCCCCTAAAAACAAAATTGTGAATTCTACGTCTTTTTAGTTGCTCAAATATAGCATATGAAACCACCGGGGTTTGCCCCATAGCCACATGAGAAGAGAGAGTTGGGAGTTCAAATCCCCACCTTCTCATGGAGGTTTGATTAGGAACGATTTAGTTTTAGATGTAGGTTTTGACTCCTACACCCTGTAAGAAGATATGACAAAAGTCTAAGAGTAAGAATTAGAGTAGAAATAGAGTATAATCGATTAAAAAACAAACTCAAGTCATTTAGTGAATATATGTGTTTTTCGCTTATTAAACCAATAGTGACCCCAGTGTCAAATCATATACTATGTTTTCTTGCATAAAATGTCATTCATCCATGTGAGAGTGGAGTGAATCTCATCAAATCCATGCATTGTAATTGGCTATATTCATCATCCTAGATAGACTCGGTTCTCAAAGTAGAGTATCGTTTTCTGGCTCTGAGTTTTGATATAATTGCTTGTATTGGGCCAGCACTGGTTATTTCCTTTCCTATCCTATTTAACATTGGTCTCGTATCATTGCTTTTCTATCTTCTGACATAATTCAGAATTCCTTCCCATTCTCTCCCTTTCAGTTTCCTTTTTGCATGCTCTGAAATTCTATGAGGGAGATAAACTTCTGCAACAGCTTCATTTCTTTTCCTTTTGGCGTACTCACCCTCTCTTTTTGCATGATCTCTCCTGATAGTTTTATTAATTAATGTGATGAGCCTAAGTTGGCCCGTCCACGCATGTTGGGCCTAAAAGCCTAGCCCACAAGATTATGACCCATGGATGGAGGAATATGTTGAAGAGTTGTAACTTTTGGGGGAACGTCTTTTACCGAAGGAACATGTCCTTTGGAGAGGACGTATTTAAGGGAGAAAAGAGAGGGAGGAACGCACCTTTTGGATATACGTACGTTCCTCCTCCCTCTCTCCCTCCAAAAGAAAAGGCAGTAACAAGTAACGACACTCTTTTCCCTTCAAGGCGAATTGACGTCATCGGATCGAATGGGATCAGTTTTTCTTCCTCATATCAGCGTCGGTGTTTAATCTGTGGCTAACAAGGTACGCTCAATTCCGTGGTGTGTCTTTGATCGGTGATACATGTTCTTCCTAGGCTCGTCTTTCGCATTCGTTTTAGGGGTTCGATTTAGTGTCGAATCCAGTTTTTGGGAATCAGTAATTTCCTACATTGGTATCAGAGCCCTAGTTCATGTTTTCCCGACCCCTTTCATGTTTATGAATGATTTTGATTGAATTTTCCTGAAAATCGCCGACACCGATCGGGGACGGAAAAACCCAACACCCGTGTATTCTGTTCGCCTCTTTTTTGGTTTTCTGTAAGTGAAAAAAAAATTAAAAGATTAGGATCGAAGCCCTCAGCGAGACGAGTAAAACGAGTGGTGGGTTGCCACAGGGGACCGCCGGACGTACCGCCACGCGCGGCCGGAACAAACGAGGGTTGCACATGCCGATTCGATCCCCCGCAGGTGCGTGCGACACACACGCCGTTTCGGCCGAAGGCGCGTGCGACGCACGCGCACGGTGCTGGCGCGTGCCACACGCGTGCCTGGATAACGTCACGATGACGTCATCCAGGCATGCGCGTGCCGGTCGGTTTGTCCGACCAGCCGGTTAGGCCGAGCGGTCCGTCCGACCCGACCGGTCCGACCCGCCGCCCGTTGACTCCGACCCGGTTGACCGTTGACTTTGACCATTAACTTTGACCGTTGACAAAAAAAAATGTGTTTCTTTTTCCAATTAAGTATATGTGGATTATATGTGATCCCTTATTTGTTCTGCATTTGTTGTAGGAACAATGCCTCCCCTTAGGTTGCGCACACATATTCACGCAATTACCAATGAACAAAATGAAATGCTTTTTAAGTTGATAGCTGAGTTGACTGATCATCAATGGGAGAGTGGCGACTTAATTGATCACGTTCTTGAAGTCAACAGGAAAATACAAAAGGTCATATGGAATGGTCGTCCCATACCACAGTCTGAGATTATGCGATTTTTCATGAACACTCTTCCACAAGAATGGCAAGGAGTGTTGAATCGCATATGGAAAGTTAACAGAGCTGCTTCGTATAGGAAAATTGTGACGGATTTTATAGATGATTATTATTGGATTGTTACAAGGGAAAAGATCAAAAAATTGAATAAAAGAGGATCTTTCCTAGTTTGTATATTGACTTAATGCTAGATGTTTTGGCTGGTTTTTATTTAGTGTACTTTGTGGACATCTTATGTAATGTTATCTACCTAGTTATTGATGGTGTGGTAACTGATATATTATTTGTATTATGTGAAAGCATTATTATTATATCATTGTTTGATATCAATTATTATTTGCTTTCTATTATTATTGATTGATGTTGGTAGTTCATAGAAGTTTTTGTAGTTTCATAGAATTTATTTTGCATAAGACAATTATATAAATGATAGTTTTAAGTTAGGATTTTTGGAGGATGATTGGAAATATAGTGACCCTTTAATTCTGAAACCTTACTTAAAATTGTTCATTAATATGATGGGTTTGTGCAAAATGGATGCATAAATGATAGGCATTAATAATTTATGCATATATGTCTGATATGTTCAGACCAATGGCTTCAGTCACAAAGAGCATAGTCGCTGAGCTGAACAAAGGTGAGAAGCTCAATGACGATAACTATGAAATATGACACATGAAAATCCAATATGTGCTGGAAGAGCAAGAGGTACTAGAAGCTCTTAACCTGACCATAGTAGAACCTGAAGAAGGAAACACTGCACGGCACAAGAGAGATGAGGAAGCATTTTTTTGCATGGAAAAGAAAGAACTTTCTTACTCACTTTACGTTGTTGACTAACATGGAAAATGACGTCATGCGAGAGTTTAGGTGTTTTGAGAATGCCAAGGAAATGTGGGAAGCATTGGCAACAAGATTTGGTCATACTTCGGTGACCAAACTGAGGCAGCTCACTATTAGATTTGACTTTTATAAGAAGCCTCATGGTCAGACCATGAAGCAACATCTTAGAAAGATGTCAAACATGATTAATGAGTTGAAAGATGCTGGCCATGTCCTGACTGATGAGCAGCAAGTGCAAGCAATGATTCGTTCCTTACTTCAGAGTTGGGAGCATATGAAGTTGCACTTGACCCATAATGAGAATATCAAAATCTTTGAGGATGCAGTGCCTCATCTTGAGCTGGAAGAGGACCGCTTCTTGGCGGCTAACCTGGAAGCTAAAATCTATTATGTTGGTTCTAACTCACATGGAGTTTCGAGCTCCAAGCGCAAACGTCCTAATTGGTTCGATAAAAGGAAAGGCAAGGAAGCAAGTCCTTCAGGGAAGAAACCTAAGCTTAACCAACATAAAAGAGGAAAGCGTCCTCGAATGAAGAAGCTGACAAGGGTGAAGTGTTACAATTGTGACAAGAAGGGTCACTATGCTCGCGATTATCGCGAGCCAAAGAAGGTATACACCCCTTATACTTTTCAGAATTTTCCTTATGTGTCGAGTTCTGTATTCTTAACTGAGTATAATCCTTTGTGGACTTTGAATTCAGGAGCAACAGACCATGTAGCGAAGGATAGAGAATCATTCGTGGAATTTCGACGAGTACCAACTGGAACTAAGTGGATCTATGTGGGAAACAACCCCAAAGCTGAAGTAAAAGGAATTGACACCTGCCAACTGAACATGCGTGGTGGACACACTCTGTTCCTACATGATGTATTATATGCTCCGGAGATTCGTCAGAATTTAGTGTTTGTTTTAGTGTTGATCAAGCTAGGTTTTAATATGAACTTCCATAATAATGGTGTTGATTTGTATTTGGATACAAATTACTATGGTTGTGATAATTTTCTAAATGGTTTTATTGTATTAAATGTTGACTATAGTAATACCAATGTTTGTTATTCCATTTTCACATCTCCTAATTCATATGATAATGATGTGAGTGTGTGGCATACTAGACTTGGTCACATTGGCCAACAACGTATGAATAGACTAGCCAAAAAGGGCTTGTTGGGCAACATTGAAAAAGTTGATTTGCCCATATGTGAGCATTGTCTATCAGGAAAAACGACAAGAAAACCATTTGGAAAAAGTAAAATAGCTGAATTTCCTCTGCATTTAATCCATTTTGACGTCTGTGGTCCAATGAATATGAGAGAAATGCATGTGGCTGTTTATTTCATCACTTTTATAGATGATTATACTCGATTCGGATATGTCTATTTGATTTCTCATAAATCTGAAGCATTAAGTTGTTTCAAAAGGTTTATGAACTTAGTAGAAAATCAATTAGACAAGAAAATAAAAGCATTAAGATCCGATCGAGATCGAGAATATTTATCTTATAAGTTCAGAAAATTATATGATAAAAAAGGAATAAAAAGATAATTGTCTATTTCATATACTTCTCAACAAAATGGTGTTGCGGAGAGAAGAAACAGAACCCTACTGAAAATGGTTAAGTCCATGATAACGCATGCTAACTTACCTATCACTTTTTGGAGTGATGCATTGTTAACTGCTGCCTATATACTTAACCGGGTGTCTTCCAAATCAGTTACTTCCATTCCATATGAGTTATGGACAGGTAGAAATCCGGACTTAAGTTTTCTTAAGCCATTTGTGCTGCCTATACTCATGAGCCCTCTTACAAGTTTGGGAAATTGGGTCCCAGAGGAAAGAAGAGTATTTTCATAAGATATTCCGAACACTCGAAAGGGTATGTGTTCATAGGTGAGCAGGATAATGGGAGTATAACTGAATTTGAATCACGGGATGTCACATTCTTAGAGAATGAATTTCCTAAGAATGGTGAAATAGGTGAAGATTACTTCATATTTGAAACCTTGGATCAAGATAATGATATTAGTGGAGTTCGTCCAAATGGGAGTAATATAAGAAGTGATGAATTGAATTCAACTCATTCTCAATTACAACCACATGATGAGACGATATCATCATTATCTAATCCAAGTGGGAGCATAATGGGGAATGATGTGCAAAGTATACAATCTCTCATACGGCGAACAAATCGCAAAAGTTTTCCCCGTCGACATTTTGACATTGAAGGGGAAACTTTTATGATTGCTCCGCAAAATGAGGATGAGTCAAGAAATATTAATGAAGCTCTAAATTGCCCTAATAAGGAAAAATAGATTCATGCAATAGAAGAGGAGATTGAGTCAATAAAGTCAAACCAAGTTTGGAAACTAGTTGATTTTCCAAAAGGATGCAAAGCTATTGGGAACAAGTAGGTTCTCAAAATAAAGCGAAAAGATGATGGCTCGATAAAAAGGCATAAGACTCGCCTTGTGGCGAAGGGGTATAACCAACAGGAAGGAATTGATTATGAAGAAACATTTTCTCCTATAGTGAGATTTACCTCGATTCGCATTATTCTAGCAATAGTGGCTAGTATGGATCTTAAGTTACATCAAATGGATGTAAAGACTGCTTTCCTCAATGGAGAATCAGAGGAAGAAATATATATAGAACAACCTGCTAGTTTCATTAAAGAATGCCAAGAAGGAAAGGTATGTCGACTTTTGAGATCGATATACGGCCTTAAGTAGTCATCGAGACAATGATATATACGTTTTTATAATGCCATAATGGCATATGATTTTACAATGATAGATGAGGATCATAATAGCAAAAGATCCAAAGATCAATTTGTGATCATATCATTATATGTTGATGATATACTAATTGTCGGAAGCAATATGGAGTTTGTAAATAATGTGAAGAGTTGGTTATCTTCCAACTTTGAGATGAAAGATATGGATGATGCTGCATACATTCTTAGAGTTAAGATTTCAAGAGATCGTTCGAAGAGGTCGTTATCTCTTTCGCAAGAAACATATATAAATAAGGTTCTTGAACGATTTCGTATGCAAGATTATAAACCCATAGACACTTCTATTGCAAAAGGTGAAGGATTGAGCCATAGACTATATCCAATGACTCCACAAGAGAAGGATCAAATGAAACATGTTCCTTATGCTAGTGCTGTTGGGAGCTTGAAGTACGCTATGATGTGTACAAGACCTGACATATGTTTTGCAGTTGGAATGATGAGTAGATACCAATCCAACCCAGGTCAAGCACATTGAAAAGTCGTTAAGAGAATACTAAGGTATCTAAAGGGAACTGTTGATTATGCGCTGAGTTATTAAGGAAAGGATCTACGACTCTAAGACTATTCTGATGCTGATTGGGGAGGAGATTTAGATGAAAGGAAATCTACCTCTAGGTTTGTTTTCCTACTGAATAATGGCGGCATATGTTGGAGTAGTAAGAAACAAATGTGTATAACTTTGTCCACGATGAAAGATGAGTTCGTGGCATTATCAACAGCAATACAAGAATATGTTTGGCTTAAGAGATTTTTGGATCATTTATGTGTTATTGGAAGTGCTGCAGATTCATTATTGGTTAATTGTGATAGCCAAGCAGCTATAGCGTACACCAAAGATCCAAAATATCATGGCAAGACCAAACATATAGATACCAAGTATAACTTTGTCAAAGATATGGTTGCACGAAAGGATGTGAACTTACAGTACATGTCTACACATAGAATGATAGCAAATCCTATGATAAAGCCAATACTTAGATATGTGTTTTGTGGCCATATGAAATCTCTAGGATTGTGTAGAGGCTAATGTACTGAATATTATAATTTCCCTAAGTGCTCACATTTGATGAATTTATGTTTTTCATCATTAATGCCTATGAATCTTTGTTTGACTTTTATACATCTTAATGCTCAGTGCATTACATTAAGTTAAGAAAGTATGTCGGACAAATATAAGATTAGCCCACTCACACGGGTAATCGCTTCTATTTACTATGTGATAAATAGATATGAGACGATTTTTAAGCTTATTATCTATGTGATAATCGAGAGTTCAAGCTTAAAATATATATTTTGCCTTAACTGAGTGTTAAGATGAGGATATGATATGTTCTATGTCCGAAAGTAAAATACCCTACATATTTTACTTTATCTGTCTAAGATGCTAGATGTGAGTTCTAATGAATTTTGTAAATTAGTAGATATGTGAACTCAAGTTAGACATTGGGTATGTCTAAACTATCATATGTACGGTATTAAAGGTGTAAACATACGCTCCATGGGAAATGAGTTAATACCGTAATACGTATTTCATACTACGTATGCATGAGACGACCAATAAGAGTGGCAAAAGTTTGATCTCAACTTTTTTGCCGTGTGAGACTCTTGAGGAAAAAAATTCCTCAATTTGAGTGCCCTCATGACTCTTACTTATTCTCAAGATTTCTATTTAGTGTTTGCTATCTTAAGATATTGCCAATGATCATGAGTTGATTCGATCTAATGGGACATTTCTAGAAAAGCAAACTGAACTGAGATTGAGAGTTTGAAAGAAAGAAGAATATCGAATTTGGAGAATCACATTGTAGTTTTGTATTCACCGATCGACCAATTATGACTGTCTTTGGGATAATAATAATTGTGAATACAATATATATATATATATATATATATATATATATATATATATATATATATCATTGTTTAAAAGAGATCAAGAGAAATATAAATGTGATCGATCGATCTAGGGTACTGCATACTAAATCTACTCAAAGTGTGATGCCCATTATGAGCTGCTATATATTCCTAACAGATGTATGGCAACGAGCTCTCAAAGTATACTGGTCGCACAGATTATTCACCGGTATGAATGTTGAAGAGAGGTAAAGAGGATCCTATTCAGCCCACCATGTGCAAGTGGGAGATAATGGTTTTATTAATTAATGTGATGGGCTAAGTTGACTCGTCCGCCCATGTTGGGCATAAAAGCCTGGCCCACAAGATTAGGGCCCATGGATGGAGGGTTATGCTAAAAGGTTGTAACTTTTGGGAGAACGTCTTTTACTAAAAGGACACGTCCTTTGGAGAGGACGTATTTAAGGGAGAAAAGAGAGAGAGGAATGCACATTTTCACAATATGTACGTTCCTCCTCCCTCTCTCCCTCCAAAAAGAAAAAAACAGTAAGACGACACTCTCTTCCCTTCAAGGTGAATTGATGTCATTGGATCGAACGAGATCAGTTTTTCTTCCTCATATCAGCGTTGGTGTTTAATCTGTAGACAATAAGGTACGCTCGCTTCCATGGTGTGTCTTTGATCGATGATAGATGTTCTTCCTGGGTTCGTCTTCCGCATTCGTTTTAGGGGTTCGATTTAGTGTTGAATCCGTTTTAGGGAATCTGATATTCCCAACATAACTCAAACCTCCAAGCGAGGACAAACCAAGTCCTCAGCACTCTTGCTTCTGGGGTTGATGTCCGTGCTCTCTCATTGGATTCTTTGAAAGAGATAACCGAGTGCCTATTGGAGATGAACCAGGAAGTGGTCAAAGTCATCTTGGATAGCAAGAAAGATATCTGGAGAAATGAAGAGCTGCTAAAGCTTGTACAAGACTACTTCAATGACAGCTTGCCCACCCTTGATTTCTGTGCTTCCCTCGAGAATTGCTTGAAGCATGTGCGCGATGCCCATTTGCAGATTTTCACCGCCCTTCATTGCTTTGAAGAAGAGGATGGGGAGGGCTGTTGCAGGTACATGTATCTCAGTTCTCAACTTCATTTCGAGCACATGTATCTTAGTATATTGATCTTGCTCACTGTTTTCATTTATTGGCTAACTCATTCAATCTCCCCTATTTTCTCCGTGCATTTGCATTCAACTTCATATCCTAACATGCCAATGAGATTGAGTTGATACCTAGAGTTTGATATCCTAACATTACAAGGATAAGTTGGTGTGGACTATGCATGCTTTTCTGTTTTGCGAGAAACTGATGCAGAGACCTCAGATAAATTTAGTTACTCAAAAATCTTGGAGGAACTGACAAAATTCAAGGAGACCGAAGACCCTTTCACTAGGGAGTTCTTTGAGCTCTTTCAGACAATTTACAAGCTACAGAAGTCCATGCTCAAGAAGTTGTGGATCAAGAAGAAGAAGATTGAGAAGAAGCTTAAGACCATACAGATGTGGAGGAAAATCTCAAGCATGATACAGGTTGCAACTTTCGTAGCCATTCTAATCTATTCTGTCACGACTGCTATGGTGGCTTCTCCGCCAGTTGTTGCTGCCCTAGCGGCTGCAACTGCCATGGATGCGAGTGGAAGTGGATTGACTCCCTTTGGAAGAATTGTGAAGAAGCACGGAAGAGATGGGAGGAGGTGATCACCTCGATGCAAGTGAGTGCTACAAAGCTTTTCCCTCCCTTTTTGTAATTACAGTGACCGTCCCCGTAATTTCGTCAAACCAAGTCAGCAACCATATTTTTCCCTTGAAGTCTTCGCATCTAACATAATGAACATCGTGAGGCTGGCTTGATTTTTAAGTAGCTACAATGATGCGAAAAATGTCTAGAAGTCCAAAATGCAAGAAAGTCTGAAAGAGAAGTCACCATGATCACATGAATAATTTCTCACAACTAAAATCTCTACAGGCCGGTATCTTTGTTGCTCTCAAGGACCTGGATAAAATGAGAATTACGATTGACCCTTTGGAGGTACAGATGAAGAGCCTTTTGCAGAAAGCTGACTTTCCAATTGAGGCAGGAGCAGAGGCAGTAAAGCTCAGAATAGCAGACATTAAGAAGAAGCTGAGAGACTTCATGAAGGACGCCAAAGGACTGGGAAAGGATGTTGATATGTGCAGCTGCAATATCCAGAGATCAAGGCTAGTGGTGCTTCAGAAAATTATAAAGCCTCCCACCAATTGCAATGGTGCCCCAATGTAGCTATAGAGAATTGTTGCTAAGTGTTTTTCTTCCTGAGAGGGATGTGTGGTGGACCTCCATTTGCCTTGCTTTCTCTCTTCAATAAAGCGGAAGACATCAACATTTGGCATTCGATTTTTTTAATAATCATTATTAAATGCAGCTTTCAAATATAAAGGCCTTTATCAGCTTAGGACAGGAATTCTTCAATCCCTAATTGATGTTAAGGACGAAAATACAACCTTTTCACATTTTATTTTCCTACGAAATGCTAAAAAACGATCCATCCAAGCTGGATTGGCTGACATATGATAGTCGAAGGTGGTCACTCTTACAATCATTGACGTGTCCCTTCTAATAACAACCTTCCAGGGATTATATGTTGCCAAGATACTTTCCTCGTTGATCTTAAGCTCGGAGCTAAGATTATAAATCCATGAGCCTAACTAAGTCACATTAACAACTGCAACCATGTGGCACGTCAAAACCTATGATGAAACTCTATCTTGTTGCACTGCTAAATAGATAGATCTTTGCAGGTTTGATGGACAATTGAAAGTACAGGATAGAAAGTCCTCAATATTCAAAGATTAAGTAATAATCCCTTGTTTTAGTTGCTCGTGTATAGTTCCATATGCTGATTAAACAAGTTCAGATCACTGACATAAAACTGACCTGTTACATGGAAACGGTATGGCTCAGGTTCTTCCCAAAAGCAGAAGTTAGTAGCTAGGACAGAATAGTTAAATTTTCATTGAATTGTGTTTAGAGCTCATTATGTTCATGAGAAATGTCTGAGTCTGACAAAAGATGAAAGCTGCATAAGCCAAATGGAAGACCAGACAGCAGTAACTCAGAAAAACGAAATCATCTATATGAAGAAAACATATCCTGTCAATGTGCCTCATTAGTAAAAGAGTACTCCTCAATAAAACTAATCAGTAAATCTAGTCATCTAGAGACAAATTTCATTTTGACAATAATTAATGGAGGAAGAAATTGTAGATGTCAATTTTTCCTGATCAATACTTGGCAAAATTGCAAGTAATGACAGCTTTCCCAGAGCCAGCAATTGGCCTTGGGTGGATATTAAAATAGGTTGCAGATGCCAGGTATCACAAATGGAAGAAAAGTATGAGATATGTACATATGCCAGTCAAGAAGATAACTCCAAGAGCAAGCAAAAGGCAATTCACCATCAAGAGAGCTCCTTTTCTGCTCCTGGATTAGGAAAATGGCCCTTAGAATGGAAGTCAGAGAGCAACCGATTCTTGAAGCAGAAGGTGTCCATCAGCAAAGAGGTGACATCATTTTCTGATGTGGGGATGTCATCGAGGCAGACATGTCACACTTGCACATGAACTTCTGCGGGGTCCGCTCCAAATGCTTTGTCCATGAAAGATGGACAATGCTACTTGTAGCCAATGGTCACATTATAAACTGCAATAGGGGAAAGAAGCTCACTCAAGCTGGAAGGGACAACTGACAGGACTTCCACTAGTCATTGATATTGTAAATGCCTACTATTTTTTCTCTTTCTTTCCCCGAAACGAGATTTGCCATACTGTTTTTGTTCCAATTCAGCCCAATATATAGGGACTACAATTTATGGATGTTCTCCTCTTAGTAATAGAAGAATTCAAGACGATTTTATCCCCTATATTATTCCCTAAAGGAGAAAACTGTAATTTCATTTTCCTTATATTCCATAGGACAATTCATATTTTGAGAAATAACAGGACTTACGGCCTCATTTATCATGTCAAATCTTGAACCAACTGCCCATTCAGATACAGCTTCTCAAGTTCCACATGAAAAAAACTGATGATTTTCTTCAGCATTAGAAAGTTTGACTCGGAGTAATCCTGGTAACAAATAATACCGACTAGAATTGCACTGTGGGATCAATTTATGTGGAACCTTCGAGGTCCATATTGTATACCTCCATTAGATTTATAAAACCCCCACTCCCTCAGTCAAAACAGATGCAAAATTAAGACAACCTGAACCGAGAGACGCCCGCAACTCCTGCAAGCATGCATAAACCTCTTTGTCTTTGGAAGCAGAACATTTTTGGGGTTGATAGGCCATTTTCAGCGGCATATTTTTCACTTCAAACACACTTCTGCTCACTGCAGTTTACATTTTAAGCTCAATCTACCAGGCATATAGGGATACAGAAAAAACAGAACAATGTTCATATATCGGTAGGCAGAATGTAAAGATCCATTAACCAGATGAACAACAAGGCATCTTGTCAATATCGTTGTGAGGTGCTCACAATGCACAGACGGTCCTAATGAGCTAAGTATCATTTCATATCAGCAGTGCCCGATAACAAGTAACGTTTTTAGTAGTACTGAATTTGGAACAGAATTATTGGGATTTTTAATGTAACCACATTTTTAATCTTTTCAGATATGAGATCTTTATCACTGGCCAAAAAAAAGGGAACAGATTCTTTAATTATCTCTTCAAGTTCAATCAAAACAATTCATGAATACGTGAATATGTTGTTTACATGACTCAACTAAAAGGTTTTACCAGGCTCGGTGGAATGATGCAGAGGGTATTGGCCACAGAGGAATGGACCGATTTGACAACCAATCTAATTGGGTGATAACGTACAAACCAGATGAGTTGGGACCTCCTTCATACATAGACCAGAATTCAGAAAACATCTCGAAGTTACTCTTCTTTTGCTGGATAAAAGATAAACTACTAAGGGGGCACCAAGGGGGGTGCAAACCTATATTAAAAGTAAAATCAGATAACCAAAAAGAGCTCGGTTACAGGATAAAGCATAAAAAACGTCAATCCAAGCATTTGCTTGCACAAGTTTCCACTATACCAAAAAATGTGACATCTTTCAGCAATCCTCAATAATCACCAAAACAGGCACCTTCATTCCTTGGCTCTCTTCTCATGTTCTTTCCAAATTAACCTAGAACCAGAGTGAGAAATGGAAGAGATCCTTCTTTCTTAATGCCTAGGCAAATGGGGGCCCTGCAGGCCCATAATTCATGCTGAATAGATCCTCCGATCCTGTAACCCAACTTAGCCGAATGGAAAGCATAAGAGGCCATCCAAAAGTCAGTCCAGGAACAATGAAGGAGAAGATAATTCACCATCTCTGCCTCTGCTTTAAGAAGGAAGCACCTATCGACCCGCACTTCGGCTCTGATACAAATTTATTAAGGTGAGAATACGTTCCAAGTTGCTTTCCAATCAACAAAAAATAAACACATAAAATAGTCGTTGCTTTCACAGAAAAAGTTCCATCTGCTTTCTATACTAACAAACTGCAATGAAATTTTACAGAAAAAGTTCCATGTTTACAACTATTCCAGCACCAAGAATCACCAGAATTGAGAGAAATCTTTAAATTATACAGCAAATCAGAAAACACTAGTAGAAGTTTTGAGTTCCAGGTCGTGGCTTTGTCCCGAAAAATCAACTTCCAAAGTGATTCTCCCATCAGTGGACCGATAGCATTCCAACACAAGGGCCTCCTTGTTCCTAATCCTTTGAGATTCGCCATAAGTTGATTTAACACCAGTACACACGTGCACAAAGAAAAAAATTACCCCATCAGTTCAAACCTATTATATGGATATAAATTCAGTACTAAACTTTTCAAATTTAGCCAATTAAGTCATAAATCTTCTTATGGAAAGGTGTGTAATGTTATCATTGATAGAGGAACCTATGAGAACGTAGCGGCTGTAACAATGGTGGATAAATTGCATCTCAAGATGGAAGCTTTCTTGGCTTTGCAAAGGGGATGAGGTAAGTGATGATAAAAGATGTCTTGTTCAATTCTCCATTGGAAAATAAAAATTATAATGATGAAGTATGGTGTGATGTTGCTCCCATTGAATGTGAAACAATTTTCTAAGTTTAGTGAGTACGGTTTGGTGGGCTGATGAGTGTGGTGGAGTAGGAGGTGTGACATCCTGATTTTCAACCCTGCGTTCGACTAAATGAAATGGGCTTTTCATCGATGCGTCTATAGTCTTTTTTTTTGAGCTGATTACTCATAAGATAACTAATTTATCTGGTAAAGCTGTTAAGGAATCTAAATGCGACAGACTTGAGAATTCGATCAGAAATCGACTACTCGATTGTGCTAATCCGCAAGGGTCAATACAATACTGTTAAAATCGATTAGAGACTGGAGATAGGACAATTTGATAGAGGCATGTAATTAAAGTGTGGGTGATTCCACCTAATTGCAAAATTCACATCGAACGGCACTAAACCAACTTTTCTGTCGTTTCTGTACCCTATGCCTGTCACGACCCGATCCTTAGGCATGCGCACATCCCTTACCTTTGGTTGATTTTAAAATGCGATATCCCAGGACTATGTGTCGCCGACCCTTTCATTCATTTATGCACATGCGGAAGCAGTTATAAATTCCCAGACAATAAAATAATGGGAAAGAAGAGTAGACCATATATTTCTCATACTAAAAATTCACAACCATCTCTTTTTACACACATCTTATAGTATTCTACAATACTATATATACGTAAGTCTGATCTAGCACTTATTCACATGCAGACATGGTCTGACAAGACAGGACGGGATCTCAGTCCTCATCCGGGTCGTACTCGGGGTTATCCTCGGGGTTCTCCTCCACATACTCCTCTTCGGGTTCCTCATCAAGGATCTCCTCGTCAGATTCCTCCTCCTTAGGCTCCTCATCTGGGTCCTAAAATGGTTATTCAATAACCACTGAGACAACGTCTCAACAAGTTCTACCCCCTAAGACCCGATTAGTAAACTAATACATCTTAGGGTTGCCTATGCACAACATGAGTCAGAGGACTTACCTTGGCCTCAGATTCCACCTGCATATTAGCACAGATCAAATAGGCACCCAAGCAATCACATCACAGATCGAAGCATCGATCTAATAGACTTAGTCGATTGCACGCCAACAAGACCACTCAATGTCATTTACATTCAATCAATCAATCCATAGCATCAAATCAAGACAATGATCAATCGACCTAGTCAATTACATACTAACAAGACCACTCACGGTCATTTCAATTATTCCAACTCAATTCTCAATTATAAATTTATAGGTGGAAATCACGGCCCCACCAAGCAACTTTCTTAGATTTAGTGGCTTTACGGTTCCACCCGACCTTTTCCAAGATTTAGCATGTTTTGTCCCACCTCACCTTTCCAAGATCTAGTGCTTTATTTGCTCCCACCCAACCCTTTCAAGATCTAATGCATTTTTTACCAACCACCCTTTCAAGATCTAGTGATTTATTGGCCCCACTCCGACCCTCTCAAGATCTAGTGGATTTATGGTCCCACCTGACCCTCTCAAGATCTAGTGGTTTTATGGTCCCACCCGACCCTTTTTACGATGCCATACTCTATCACCATGCCACGTGCCCTTCCCAGGTGACACTTCAATTCATCGGGCCATGTGTATTCTCCAGGTGATTTACCAACTCACTTTTGACACTCACAACCGATACTCGACTAATCCTCAATCACATAGCCAAAATTGCATTATTTAATAACATAACTTCAAAATGCACCGCTAAATCAATTCGACACGAATTAAAGCTCAAATAAATAATCAAACTACTCCACGACAATCAGCACGTAGATTCTGTCACTGCCATCCCGATTGATTTTCCGGAAAATAAATAATTAAATAATTAATTTCGAAAATTAAATAAATAAATACAATAAATTCAATTTAGCACAATATAGAGCTTAATTAAATAAACGGACTGCGCCACGATCATTAGCATAAAATCCCGGTCACTGACCATCCCAGTTGAATTTTCGGAAAATAAATAATTAAATAATTAATTTTGAAAATTAATATTTAATTCCTAAAAATACCATTTAGGCCCGAATTGCCTAATCTTTTTTTTGGTCGAAACTACCGAATTGCCTAATTAACACCCGATAAGGGTTGGGAAAAATCCCACGAAGCATCCAATAAATACTATAGGCAATTCTCTATCTAAGTATATTAACCACCTAACTAATATGCAATGAAATTAACTAATAATAGCTAATCCATTCTAATCTAACAACCTAATTACACTTAACTAACACTAATCAACCTTTAAGTGTAATTAGCAAACTAAGAAGGCATTAGTGAGTAAAACTCACTCGATTAACGATCCGCTCGGATCAAAACGACGGGGACGCAACGGCGGCCGATAAACCCCAAAGCAAGACCGCCAAGCGGGGCCAAACCGGGGCTGAAATTGGCCTACAAGCTCGCTGTTCGAGCTAGGTATTCTGCTCCCGAGCTTCTGACCTTGCTGAATCGGTTCTACAGGGATGAAATCAGTGGCTGAATGGACACGGTTTGACTGGATTCAGTGGCCGCGGTGATGGAATGACCCGGAACCGGGCTGAGTTGCAGCTGCGGGGCTCGTGGGACGTGAGGTCTCTCGGAGGAATCCTTTTCGCCGCTACTGGAGTTAACCATGAGAAGAAGTTGATGATTTGCTGAATGAATGAAATACGTGGGTGAGCTACAGGGAAGATAATTCTCGGTGGGGATGAGGCATGCGTGAGTGCGGCATGGCAGAGGCGAAGAGGAATCATGGGGCAGCTTCTGTGGGTTTGCTTCGGTCCAAGAAAAAAATCAAAGAAGGCAGAAGGCGTGAGGGGAAAGGTTCGGCTGCCATGGCGTGCGAAGGAAGTAAAAGAAAAAAAAAAAGAAAGAGATAAGGGTGAAATAAAAAGTCAAAGAAGAAAGCAAAATGAAGACCCAATTCCTCAGGTGACGTCGGCCAGGGAGGGGGCATTCGGCCAAGGAAAAGAAGAGAAAAACATAAAAGGAGAAATCAAAGGAAAATCCTATAATCCAAAAATCCTTGTCACACATGCTTTTGATTAGTCCAAATTGATCCTCAAAAATCCCCATACTAAAGTACTTGACCCTTACTTGCTTTCTTATATAAAATTTCCCACAAACAATAAGTTTTGGGCAACAACAACGACAGCTTCCTTCAATTCCGAATTTTAATTCATTTCTTTTCGGAATCCGATTTTCTGAACAAACAAATCTACTGAGGTTGATTTGAATTCGAAAAAGCCCAAACAACTTCCATTCACCGATTCACTAAAACCAGATGTCAAGAGTCTCTTCAAATTGGCCAATCTGAGTTTCCGTTTATTTTCCGCAACATCCAACACGGTTTTCTGTAAAAATCTCAAAATCTCTGAAAAATCTTCTCGAGATCGAGCCGACATTCCTAAAATAGCTCGTGACACCACAGAACTTTCAATTTTTGAAATCGAACTCAAATGATGGTTAATTTCACTCCGGCGCGCTTACCGTGACCTAGGCTACCAAGTAATTTTTAAAACTTTTTGGGACAAAAGACCTATGGTCGATTTTCTTCAAGCCATAATGAACCCACTCGACACATTGGTGACTTTCTATTGTCGTGAAAATCTCGAGGATTCAAATACGGATACAGGGTACCAAAACAACAGTAAAATAAAATTAGTGCCGGTCAACGAGAGTTTTCCAATTTAGTGGAGTCACGCACGATCGGTCATTCATCTCAATTGAGCCAACCTATCTCTAATTTCAAATCGATTTTATACTGTGCCGCAATGATCTCTAAAGATGAGCACGGTTGAGAAGTCAATTCCTGATCGAATTCCCAAGTCTATTTGCCTTAAAGTCCTTAATAACTTACCCAGCTAATCTAGTTATCTCGTGAATGGCCAACTCAGAGAAAAACACTATAGCCACGTCGACGAAATGCCAAATTTATCTAATCGAGTTGAACCCGTAACTGATGTCACAAAGGCTCAGTATTTGAAACCTTGAGATTTTTACGACAACCGAGAGTCGCCTATGAGTTGGAGATGCACAATGTGGATTGAAAATAATCAACCATAGGTCAAATGCGCTAAAAATTCCTAAAAGCTACACAATAGATTAAGTTACGCCAAAATCGCGTTCGGTTGAAATTAACCAGAAATTAAACCCGATTTTAGGAATCGAAAAAGTTCTGGCATGTCACGATTTATTTTAGGAATGTCGACTCATCCTTTGAAAAATTTTCGGCAAGCCTGGGATTTTCAGCAAAAAATCAAGATTTGGCGAAATTGATTTAAGAATTCGAATGGACTAAATTGAGTGCACTTTTGGCCTTTTAATTGGATCATTTGGTGAGGGAAATCATGGAATTGATGTGAGTACCTTAGCTGGTATTTTTGGGCCACCAAATGGGATTGAATTGGAGGGATTTGGTGTGAAATTTGTGAGGGAATTCATGAAATTCGTAGGCCATGGAGGCTGCAACATTTGGGACATCATCATTGGCTTCTTGGAGAAGTTTTGGAGAGGAAATGGCTGCTAATAAGGGATGTGGGCTTTGGGGGCTTCACACTCAAGTGTTTGGGATATTTTGGGTGAGCATTGAAGGCTCTTGTTCCCTCATTTCCAGCTACAGCCTCTTCTTCTTCTTCTTCCTTGTTTCAATCTCCTCCATTGTTACTATTGTAGGACCAAAGAACCAGCAGAGAACCAGCCAGCCCTCACCGAAACAGCTAGCTCTCCTCGCCTGGACCGTTCCGCTGCCTGAGTGCCTGAGTTGTCGCTTGCCTCCGCCTACACGTCCGCCTGCCTGCACCACCTCTTCTCCACGTCCCTAGCTGCGCGCCCTAGCCATCCGCTCATCGCCATCTCCTTGGCCGCCACTATCGCCGTGCTAGAGCCGCCAACTTGCCTCCGCCTGCCCGTTTGGTCCCGCCGTACCGTTCTCGTGTCAACCAAGCCGCCGACTAGCCTCTTTGGTTTAGCCACAGAATCGAAGCCCTTGTTGGACTGTGGGCCTTCCAAGGCTGTTTATGGGCCTTTCCGGACCTCCTCGGGTGTTGCCGTAGGCTCGAGTCTCGCTCGTCGCCGCGTTGTCGTCACCATGAAGTCATCGGCTCATTAAACTAAGTAACTCATCGGCTCATTAAACTAGTGAGTTTACTTTCTAAACCTTACTTAGGAGGTTAATTATGCTTAGAGGGGGATTAGTTTAGACTAAGATTAGATTAGGAGGATTAGTTAGTGTAATTAGTGATTTAGTTAATTAATTAGATCAATTAGGTGATTAGATTAGTTTAGTTAGAGTTTAATTAGATTGTGTGATTTAGTTAGTTTAGTACATTATTTAATTAAGTCCAATTAAGTGGTTAGATTATTGTATATAGCTTAATTAGTGATTTATTTAATTATTTTGCATCTATTTAATTATTTATTATTTTTCGGAAATTATACCGGGACAGTTGGTCATCAAAATTTCGTGCTGATTGTCGTGGTGTTGTTGGTTTGTGGAATTGAGTGTTAAATTGTGCAATTGAATGATGATTGTTGATTTTGATTTATTATTTCAAAATTATGGATTTTTAATATTTAATTAGAAAAATATCGGGTGTCGATTTTTGACGCCAAAAATGTTTTTAAGTACTATATCAAATAGTGAGATTTTTTTAAAGAAAGGATATCGCATTTTATGGTTCGATCTGATTGTGTACCCACACACATTTATTTTACCTAGTGTTTTTAATGTGAAGAAAATATGATAAGTACATTATTTAAATTGAGACATTTTAGTGCAAAGCACGATGTCCTTGGTCAGGATTGGATGTGCGTGTGATCATTATGAGAACCTGTCACCTGATGAAGGTCGGGTGGGCGATACTCCTATATGGAATGCCCTTGTCAATGGATGCTGGTCACAATGGAGGCTGGGCCGATGCTCATTCGAGAATGCCGTCTAAAAGTAGACGTTGTTGTACTCGATGGGGCGAGACGATGCCTGGTTATGTTGGATGATTGCTGACTGTTGAGTTGGCCGTGCCTGTGGGGTCGTAATTAATTGGAACGCTTGAATGAGTGATATAGCTGCGCCGGATTATGGGGCGAAATTGTGTGGCACGGAATGGGATGTGTCATAACGATTTGACATTATAATCGGGACCATTGTGATTGATTGATTTGAAAGTGAGGCGTTCCAATTATTGAGTGTAATTACTGCATATATATGTTAATGACATGTACTGATGTGTAGGGAGGTGCTGAGGTGAGGTAAGTCTTATGTGATGTGTGGTTAGGCTACCTCTAGATGTATTACCTTCCTAATCGGGGTTTAGAGCGTGAACTCGCTAAGATATTATCTCATCTCGTTGTGGTTTAACTCTTTTTTAGGTCCTTAAATGGAGATGCGCCCAGTTCGTTTTGGATGGCTGTGGGAGGCCGAGACACAACGTACCATCTTCCCTATCCACAGGAATCCCTAGACCCGTGAGCTCGTCTTGACCACGATCTGGGTTGACGAGGGCCAACCTTAGTTGGTACCTCATCAATTCAAAGCGTGGTTCCATCACGGGCCCAATGGTGTCTGGGAGAGTCCCATAAATGATTTCGATGGTTTTGCCGTCAAGGGTGAGGGTGAGGTGGTACTCGACCTTGTCGTGGACGCCGATGTTATAGCTGATATCGCGACAAATCAGTTGCCCGAGGATTAGCAGGAGCTTGAAGTAAAGGAGGTCACTGACCCCCTAGACATCGACATTCCTGACGGTGTCGTAGTGAACCCGGGTCCATAGTAGGAGGGTCCGGGGTAGGGTTAGCTTAGTAGTTCTTTTTGGATCTTGACTTCCTGTGTATACCTTTGTAGGGCTGACCTAATATGTTTATAAAAGTGTGTTTTATGTTATCTGAGTGTCCTGCTTTCTCTATCCCATGTTGATTGTTGTCTGGAGATTGTTTATTTCGCTTCCGCATGTGCATGAATCGATTTGGGTCAGCGACGAATCCTGGGAATGTCGCAATTTGATCGACCACCAAGGGATGCGCGCGCTTGAAATTTGGGGTGTGACAGGAGGTGTACCAGGTTGGACGCAAGAGACAAATCGTGAGGAGGTAGCCTATGACAAAAGCAACTTCGATTTGATTGTAGGAACCATTTTGCCATAGCCTTAAAGAGCATATCATAAGATAATCAATGGTTTAGAATCATTATATAAAATCTAGAGTTCTAAAATTTGAATTGAAATGCATACCTGGTTTAACTAATCGCAATAGAATCCACACGAATCCAGGACTAGGTCTTGTCCTCTCTTCTCTATAGATAAACCTCCAAAGCTTAAGAATGAGGAAGGGTTTATAACCTATTTTAGTGTGTATTATAACAGGTCCTTTTGTCATTGGTTATTGTTTAAATATGGGCCTAAGTAACCGTCCAACCACATTATTATTCTCCGATGTGTGTTGTGCCCAATATAATATGATCATATAACCACATTATAGCTATCTAGCAAATTCTTATTCATTTTATCACAATACGTTTTTCACAAACAAAAGTATTATACTATTAAATTTAGCCCATGAGGTAACCTCATATTTTGCCCAAGTTTTCTAAAATTCATTAAGTTTGATCTAAAACTGACCAATAGTTGACTAAACATTGAACAGCGAGATACAAGGCTAGAAACTTATTTTAAATTTTAAAAACAAGTTCTACTCATTTTGAGTCTTTTGAATCCATATTGCCATCCGAATTCAGCAATTAGCTTTTTACTTTTCAAAACTTGTCGCTTGTTTTTCAGTGTTAGAAAATTATTTCACGTCCCATGGTTACACGTTCAAGGCTGGGATCTTTAAGCCAAATCCTAGATATGCCAATACAGCAGTTTCATCCATCCCTCTGGAGTCATGAACTGTCCATTCAGCCTTAAAACACACTAATTGGACAGCCACTATGCTTGAGGAGTTTTATGCTCTTGCAATCGACAAAACATGGAATTTGCTCTCCATCGGCCCTCAATGAATTTGGTTGAATGTAAAGTAGTGTACAAAGCAAAGCTATATGCAAATGGTTTACTTGACCGATTGAAAGCCCAACTTGTCGGCAAAGGCTGTCATCAAGGAGAGGACCTTGACTTCCTAGATACTTTAAATCCTGTAATCAAACATGCCACAATTGTCATATCCGTTGCTATTGTTCATAATTGGGAAATTTGCCAATTAGATGTCAAGAATGCCTTCTTACATGGCAAGGGCAGAAACAGTGGGGGGAAGGTGACGGACGTTGAGAATTTTTCTCTCTCAGTATGTGATTTAGGGTAATCCAACAAAAATGCAATTAACAATTTGCGATCTTACTATTTAACATGTCACTACCAGCGTATAACTCGATATAAGAACTATTCATTTCGACTTACAAATTTATTTTCAGAGAAAATATCCATCTATACATTTTACAAAGTAGACATCATTTATCTAAGCAAGAAACAACTCTTATCAAAATGGAAAAAGGTCTTAGATGAAACAATTCTATGATATTTGAAAGAACCCGTATTTCATTTTAAGATTAAGGTAAACTGCAATATGTTGTATTCAATGGGTAAACATATAAATTGGAAAAATGTAAACTAATGACATGATCTCATCTTATATGTGTTGACTACTCTATTGTATACGCCTCCTATGCTGTTTTGGTGTATCTCTTAAATATATTAAATATGGACGAAGCCAACCTTAAATAATTGAATATGGATGAAGCCAACCTTATTTAATTGAATTATTTTAGTGGAAAAGTTCTAGCTAAAAAATGAATTGTGAAATTTGACATAATTTCAACCAAAAGAACTCAAGGAAAAAGCATTCTTGTCCCTATACTTATTTATGTTCTATAAAAAGTCAAGACAAAATCTACAAAATTTTATAATTAAACTTGTTTTTTGTAAAACTTACTATTGGCTAATACTCTATGTAGTGGAACCTTATCCAAAATTCTCGAGTAAAAATAAAAATAAAAATTGACACCACCTTATGTCAATAATTTCACTCCCCTTCATCCGAAGTCTTGACTCCTTCACTATTTACATTAAGAAATCAGTCCAAGCTGTCGCATCGCTTATTGATCCTTTCCCCTTGAACCCCACCGCCTTTTGTTTTCGGTGACTTTGAAGTCTTTTAAGGACGCATTTGGTAACGCTTATGCTCTCGGGAACAATTTCTAATTAGAAATGATTTTTTTTTTTTAATTCTGTTCCTAGGCCGGTGATCTCACCAGAGCATCGCCGACCCTCGGTGAGGCCGTGCCTTGTCGGTTGAGCCTCGCTGGCAGCTGGGGGAGGGGCTGGGTGAGCCTCCTCGGTGGCTGAGGGAGGCCTGGGCAAGGCCCGCCTGGCCACTGGCGCGCTTGCCAGACCAGTTGCCGGCAACTAGTGGCGGTCGGCGGTAGATGGCGAACAGCAGACGACGGCGGCGGCAACAAATGAAGAAGAACAAGAAAAAAAGAAACTAAAAGAGAGAAAATAGTTGCTTGATTCTAGAAATGTTCCCAGGAATAAAGAATAAACTTTTTTTTTACTTCTCGATTATGTTCCAAATTTACTTCCGGGAACAACAGAAACAAAAATTTTACCAAATGAATTTCTATTTCAAATCTACTCTCGGGAACAAAAGAATAGAAATTGTTACTTTTTGGTGAGTTACCAAACAGAGACTAATTAGCCAAACTTTTAAACACGTTATAAGACCCAACCCACAGAGAGAGAGAGATAGAGAGAGTGCTATAAAGTTCAAATGTCTTGCTCTAATCACTTGTGGAGAAATTTCTTCAAAAATAGAAGTCTGGATAATTCTTTCGATTTCTTGACATTTCTTTTTCCCTCGAACATAATTTCTACAATCCATAATTATTAAATTCCATTGATTCTTAATTCATATGGGTTCAGTTCAATTTAAGTTCTGCATTGATTCTTAGGATGACTTCCGTGTCATCTTAAGAAAAAAAAATCCATTAACATGATAACTATCTCCAAAAACATATGAAATAATTCACTTACCTAAGAAAATCTCTTAAAGAGTATGGAAATGATGTCTTAGGACGGCTAAATATAGGGTTATCAATTGTCGAGGAGCAAACTCCTTGGTCATATCTTCTAAAAAATCAAAAATGAACTGTGGCACATGCAAATGCGTCCCAGCATCGGTTACGGAAAAATCTTACAATTTTACAGGCAACTCCTTGAGGGGATGGCCAACGGAGTTTTCATCAGCTTGTGCTTCCTTGGTTTGGCAAAAAGATCATTATTGTGCAAGAATTACAGTCGATACCTAAATTTTCCCAACTATCAAGTTTAGAAAATTCAAGACTCCCAATCACGATGAGTCCTGTTTCTCAACCAAAAGATAAGCTAAGTGCCCTTAGTATTTCAATTGCATATAGACGTCAATTAAGCATGGACGTGTAGAATTAGAATTTGAAATTCCATAACTTCACAAAATTGGTCAAATGTTAATTTTTAACCAAACTGAAGAATTTAACCTTTGATCGAAAGAATCCCCAAGGGAACCCCTTCATTGTCAAGAGAGTAGTTTAAAGACCTACTCGAGGTCAAATCTTACGGAGAGTTACCCCAACCACTATATTTATTGAGGCGTGGGAGTTGCCTCTACCCTCATTTACTTTTTTATGGCTGGAAGGGTCCCGATGCAGGGCGGCCCTACCTGTTCGGCTGGTTCCCCACCAGGGGAAGACTCCCTAAGGAAACCCTTTTATTGTCAGGGGAGTAGTTTAAAGGCCTGCTCAGGTCAAACATCTTACGGGAAGTTACCCCAGCCACTATATTTATCGAGGCGTGGGAGCTGCCTCTACCCTCCTTTTCTTTTTTACAGACAGGAGGGTCCCGATGTAGGGCGGCCCTGCCTGACTCGGCTGGTTCCCCACCAGAGGAAGACTCCCTAAGGGAACCCCTTCATTGTCAGGGGAGTGGTTTAAAGACCTGCTTAGGTCTTAAACATCTTACGGGGAGTTACCCCAGCCACTATATTTATCGAGGCGTGGGAGCTGCCTCTACCCTCCTTTACTTTTTTACGGCCGGAGGGTCTCGATGCAGGGCGGCCTTGCCTGACTCGGCTGGTTCCCCACCAGGGGAAGACTCCCCAAGGGAACCCCTTCATTGTCAGGGGAGTAGTTTAAAGACTTGCTCAGGTCTTAATCTTACGGGGAGTTACCCCAGCCACTATATTTATCAAGGCGTGGGAGTTACCTTTACCCTCTTTTACTTTTTTTACGACCGGGAGGGTCCCGATGCAGGGCGGCCCTGCCTGACTCGGCTGGTTCCCCACCAGGGGAACATGGGAGTAGTTTAAAGACCTGCTCAGGTCTTTATCTTATGGGGAGTTACCCCAGCCACTATATTTATTGAGGTGTGGGAGTTGCCTCTACCCTCCTTTACTTTTTTACGGCCGAGAGGGTCCTGATGCAGGGCGGCCCTGCCTGACTCGGCTGATTCCCCACCAGGGCAAGACTCCCCAAGGGAACCCCTTCATTGTCAGGGGAGTAGTTTAAAGACCTGCTCAGGTCTATCTTACGGGGAGTTACCCCAGCCACTATATTTATCGAGGCGTGGGAGCGGCCTCTACCCTCCTTTACTTTTTTATGGCCGGGACGGTCTCGATGCAAGGTGGCCCTGCCTGACTCGGCTGGTTCCCCACCAGGGGAAGACTCCCCAAGGGAACCCCTTCATTGTCAGGGGAGTAGTTTAAAGACCTGCTCATGTCTTAATCTTAATGTTTCCAATTAAGCATGGACCCTGCATCATGTTGACTGCATGTCGGGCGACCTCATCACGAGGATCAGGCCTGGGGGAATTTCCCATTTTGGTTAATTTTCCCCCAGAGATTTATCATTACCCCATTTTACGTTTAGGGTTGACTTCGATGAATGGAATAGTTTAAAGACTTGTTCGGGTCCAAATTGGCTACCATCATTTCCTTGTAAGGCATCCCGGACCCTGCATCATAATGACTGCATGCCGGGCGGCCTCATCGCGAGGATCAGGCCTGGGGGAATGTCCTATTTTGGTTAATTTTCCCTAAGAGGTTTATCATTACCCCATTTTACGTTTGGGGTTGACTTCGATAAATGGAACAGTTTAAGGACTTGTTCGGGTCCAAAAAGATAAGCTAAGTGTCCTTAGTATTTCAATTGCATATAGACGTCGATTAATCATGGGCGTGTAGAATTAGAATTTGAAATTTCATAACTTCACAAAATTAGCCAAATGTTAATTTTTTTAACCAAACTGAAGAATTTAACCTTTGATTGAAAAAATATTAGAATTTCATTAGTTTCTAGTTACTTTTAGACATTTGATTTATGGATTATAAATTTGAAAACATCTCGGATCCAATTAAAGAAATTTCAACCTATGGAACTAATTAACCGTTTATAATGCCACACTCACGCTTCTCGCGGTTGCGCCAAGCGGTGCGGTGGCACAAAACCTTAGAAGAAACCCCATCTTATCCTCTTAAGAAGAAGAGGATCCTATGGGCGTTCCCTCCTTTCTCCAACCGATTCCTCAACATTCTCCACGCAGGAGAACAAGGCGCAGACAAGGAAACAAAAATCAAGAAGAAGGACAAAGGACAAGGCGAGGACAATGACTTTCTCTCCTTTCTTTTTTTCTCCGATTTACACTCTCGTACGCTCTGGAGGGGGTGCACGAGGAAGGAGGGAAGTAAAACCTCGAGCATTCTGTTTCTTTTATCCTTTTCCTCCTTGAAGCTTAGCTTCTTCATCATCTCCAACGGGACACCTCCATCTCCACTCACCATCTTCATCCACCACAAAATCTGCACACTCAGAGACCTCATTTTTAGACACAGAGAGAAGGGGGGATGGCGTTGACAAAGGAGAGGGACTCCAAGAAGAGATCTTTACTTTCCTCTCAGAGAGACACTCTTTTTCTTCTCCATTCCCTCTTACCTCAACCTCACGGTCGACCGTGCTCTCCGTCCATTGCCTCCGTCACCGTCACCAGTCATAACCGTTACCGGCGTCATCCCCCCCGGGTCGCAACCTCTCTCTTGATTTCCACTCTTCCCGAGGATCTCGGCCTCGGAGATGATGAGAGGCAACTGGTGATAGCTCGACTCATCTCGAACTCGCCCCATATTTGGCGTCTCTGAGCCGGGTAGGGACCGTTGCAGTCAAACGCCCGTCCTCGCACTTAGGGGTGATCGGTTCCCGGTTCGGTCCGGTTTCACCTTAGAACCGGGAACCGGACCGGAAGCACCGGTTCCCAAAATTGCGAACCGTGGACCGGACCATTTGGTCCTAGGACCGGGAACCGGACCGAACCATCGGTTCCGGTCCGGTCTGGTCCGGTCTAACAAAATCGGCTCTACTTTTTTGCACTAAAGAGTGACCGACTTTTTTGCACTAAAGAGTGATCGCACTCCGGACCGATCAATCCAATTCGGTTCTCGGGCGATTCAACGAAACTAATCACACATGTTCCCACATGCAAAATATTCAAACTTCACTTATGTGAAACACACGAAATGTGAATCACACTTAACTTTAACCATAAAGGCCATGAACAATTTGGCTAAAGGTTGGACTTGGTTTAAATTGTAATCCTATAAACAAGTAACGTGGGGACATTTTAATCACTAGAAGTCAAAAAATTGTAATCTTATTCGCTAAAGAGTATATCATCTAATTTCCTCAAGCAGGCAGAACAAAACACAAAGCAAGGATTATTCAACCATTCATCACAAAATCCCCAATAAATCAATTAAAAAATAAAGAGTCTCTTACTTTCCCTCTTTCTCTCAATAACTAACTTGTTGGTACCACTCGAGGAACCTTGAAAACAGAGAACTCAAGTCACAGCCCATGTTACTAACAATGAGATTTTTTTCTATAAATAAAAGAGTAACAAAATTGGTTTTAATGGTCTCTTGACCATATAAGAGGTTCTACCTCAAATTGCAATTTTGGTTGCATATAAGTTATCATGTTTATATATTTTATTAATTCTATGTATATAAATTACATATTAAAAAAATTTAGTTCGGTCCGGTTCCCACTTGGAACCGAAACCGACCGACGGCCCAGCCACCAGGTTCCAAGATTAGGGCAACCGGAACCGGACCTGACCGTGGGAACCACCCAAAACCGGCCGGTTCGTCCGGTCCGGCCGGTTCCGGTTTGGGCGGTTCCCGTTGCACACCCCTACTCGCACTTGGGTAGTCACTGTCGATAGCCTCTTTTGCTGTGAATGTAGCGTCACCTCGCTGCCCTGTTCTGTTTTTGATTGGGATGGAAACCAAGGCTCGGTATCTCCATTTTTCCATATGCGTGTTGGTTTCAGCTGCGTTGGTTCCATTCTTGTCGAGTATTTCATGTGGTTATTTTGGTTCTAGTGGTGAGTTTGAGTTTTAAAACGATCACTGCCTCCTCCTTTATCCGTGCTCACCACATGTTTGATATGATGCCTCAGTTAGTGTGCTTTTGAAAATGAGACCTTGTTTGGCTCTGTGAAAGCATATCTTTGGATCTGTTAAAAGTATTTTCATCAACTTTGAGGTGTCCTCTGACTGATGCAGGATGAACTTGACACCAGAATGTCGGTTCATTGGAGCGCCAGATCTCTTTTAGTCAAATGCATGAGAATTGCTCGATGAAATGTTTCTTAGAAGTGACTGAAGAATAACTTCCGCTTCTGTTCGAATCCAAAGGCATGTCTGGGTGTGGTTAATTCAGTCATTAGTTGTTAAGCTTGATTTTCATGAATAGTGACGTCACCGCATCTTTGTACTCTGTTTGCTACATGCTATGTTTCCTCCATTGAAGGTGATGCAGGGCCATCGTGATGGTGGACTTCGGAAGTGAACTTGGTTTTAGTGATAGTCCGGTGGGGTTAGATTAACATATAGTAAGGCAACGATTGACTAAACATAGGTAGAGTCATGATGAGATATGGCGTTCGTGTTCCAGTGTTTCAACTTGCTGCGCCTTCGGTCGATGACAATGGAGAGGGCGTGAGGGAAGGAAATTATATAAGGCTCGAGGTGTGGGCTAGTTATGTTTCTAAGTGAGTGAGAGCGTGTTTTGGTTTGGTGGATGTGGGCTTGAAGTTAGCTTGATAGCTGTGGGCTTAGCTTGAGAATTTTCAGGTATAGGCTCACTCTGGTTAAAGTCGGATTGGGCTCCAGTAAGAAAGCCCATTTCTTTCTAGGCTTCTCACGTTTTTTATGTCCTTGGCCCAGGCCCGAGAGTCCAAGTTCAGGTCATTTTCAGACAGGGCCCCACGGCCCAGCTCAAGTCCCTATTTTGTTAAAAAAAATTTTAAAAAATTAAAAATAAGAAAATGCTTGGAAATAGGTCTTTATTAAATTTTTAATTTTTAGCATTAGATATGGCTTAGTTTCATTTGATTAGTATTCATATAGCCTGGTCCTAATGGAGTATCATTTTGAAGGGAAAAAAAAATTAATTTGAATCTAGCTCATGGGGATCATGTCTTGGGGCTTATAACATGGTTATGTTATATTCTTTGCTCAACTTGTATCGGGTTTTCTTTTCTGCATTTACTTTAAAGTAATTTCAATACTTGGATATTTACTTACCGCATTGCTCTTCAATAAATTGTTTGTTTTTCACTTTCCTAGTATAGGTTAGGATTAGTTTAGACTTTGACGAAAATGAATCCTACAAAAACATTTGCATAATCATTTAGCAACTTTGGTGCCTTAAAGACTATAATTGGCAATCAAGATTGTGTGACCATTTAAACAATGATTTTCCAAGTTAGAGATACCAAAATGGCACTAATAGATATTGAAGTAATTAAGTCCCTAACCCTAGAATTTCTAGCAATGTAGGAATCAAGACATGTGAGCGAGAGTGAGAGAAAGAGAGACTTGAGTAGGCATTTAGGAGATAAAAATGGCCAATCTCACACCTGTGTATTTGAATTACTATTTATAAGTTATCATTTTGGTAAACTTTTCGGTAATGCTTAATGGGTAAAGGTCTTCGGATGATAATTGGATGAGATGGCTTAGTAAGTGACATTCATGTAACTTTTTAGGGACCAATAAATGGTTAGCTGTTCATATAGTGATCTTTTCACTAACGAGGTGATTTTAAGATGGTATCTTGTCAAGTGCTACCAACTCCAAAAAATAGAAAAAAGGTGCTATTGATCAAGCAACTTGAGCCTTGAAATCATGTTTTGATGGGTCTTCTTGTTGGATCACACACTTAATTCGTTGGCATAAACAAAAAAACTTATTAGAAGTGAATGGGTAAGTTAAAACCACCTCTATCGATCAAAAGACAATTAACTCAAATCTCAGTCAACATTCTTCTACAATAATGTTGAATGATACATAATCAAACAAGTTTCTTAGTTTTGACATAGGAGAGTGTATAAATCACCTGACAAGGCTAAACAATGCTCTGTCATGAGTTGGCTGGTTTGTTTGACTTTTTATCGGACAATTTCGCTAGGAAGTAATAAGGTAGACTCATGTTTATTGTCTAGTACTCGTTGATGATATATTTTTCTTTTATGGGCCATAGATATATTGGAAATTCTAAAATTTATTATGGAATACAATTGAGTTATAAAACTTTAAAAAAGTGTAACCAAATTCTAAAATTTGTGATGAAAATATAATTGAGTAATAAAACTTCAAAAAAATGTCAAGTCCTAAAATTTGTCATGAATGTGTAATTGAATCCTAAAACTTTTCAAAAAGTGAAATCAATGGAAGGATTTGATTGTTGATAAGTTTTAGGATTTATTATACTTTTCGAAAGTCTTAGGACTTAATTGCACTTTTGTGATAAGTTTTATGACTTAATTTTTAAAAGTTTTAAACTCAATTACATTTTTTTGACAAATTTTAAAACTTCCAATGCATTTACTTCATGAATTAACAACTAATTGATAATGCTATTGCAACTCAAGTCAATATTTTCTAGCTTGAACTCGACTCAATCGTTCAGCCACTCGAAATTGTATTTTACCTTGAACAAAGAGAGAAAGATCTCAAAAGTTCAGTACATTCTGATTAGCTTTGTCATGTTCATGTCAGGATAAGTCCGTCCAATAATTTCTTTTAATAAACCTTGAACTTTGAGACCGACATATTCAAATCCAAAAGCCAGCTCTTCTCCTGGGAATTACTTGGAGTCAAATCTACTGAAGGATATAATCATGTTGGGCATACTATCTTACGTGTTCTTGTGATTCCAACCGATCTGTTTTAGCTTTGTGAAGATATATTAATGTCAATCTCTTGAACTTCCTCGCACTGAAAAATTTATCTGCATCAGGAATTTACATATAATACATAAAGGGTTCTGGGTAAAAAAAATTCATGAGCGACAGGGATATTGCATCCAAAAGAATAATATCATATTTGCGAGATGGGCGTGCGAGAAAATAACACCCGAAGAAGATAAGAACTTCAGGATGTTTATTTCTCTGAATGTATGACTTCAATTTGGTTTGAAGAAATGAGCTCAAAATATTTACATACCATGAAAAGTACAAGTTACTCTTCTCTGATACTCAAGAAAATATATCACAGACATATGCCATCAGCACGGAGTTTGGAGAGTGTTGCCACGTTGACCACGGTAAATATTTGTTCTCATCACTGATCACCAGAAGCTCCAAAGAGTAATGACTCCAACGAATTCAAAAAATTTGGACTTGCTTAGGCGGCCACCTTAGGAGGAATTTACCATGGACGTCCAGACAAAAACTGCCTTATTCTACTGATGAAATGGAGCCTCACATGCTTAAACCGTGATGAAAGAAGACGTCCAGAATGAGACAGCTTGATATGACCGGAAACGGCCTGGCAATCCATAAACCTCCTGAGATGCCGCACCTTTATACCTCTATTCAACAACAAGCTCGTCCTAGACAGTGACCTCTCGAGTATCTTTGCCATCATGTATGCAGGAAGTCCTTGGAGATAATGGTGGCTTGCTTGGGAAACTGTGGACAGTCCAGGAAAGTCCCAACTGCAGGCTATCAGTCTTCTTCCACAAAATGGATCTTCTTTGCTGGTTCTTCCATTTTCAGAAAATTGAGCATTTAGATTCCTGACTTGCTTTATGATATCAGCATTCACTGGCAACATGACGAGAGTAGATTTCCACAAGTTAACCTGTCAGATGGTTCTGAAGAAGGTGCTCCAACCTGGCAGTCAGAATATAACCAAACATAAAGTGTCCATATAAGTAGCAACAAACAAGTTTCCATCACATTTCTGCAAAGAAATATTTTTTCTCTCCTCTTTCATGGCATCTGAGAAGTTTTTCTACATCAATAATATGATACAATATACAGAGTGAAGGTAAACGTCTTTTTTTTCAAAGTGGCAAATCCAATCACTGATCATAAATTGTCTAAATTTATTTATTTCAATAAACAGGCATACTGGTTTGTGCTTGAAGACAAAAAATCAATAAAAACTAATAATTTAGTAGGATTAGTTTATTGCGTTGTAACCTGCAGCAATTACGTTTTCATTATACTAGGTTGATTTATCAGGAAAATAGAAGATAATGAACCCACTTGATTAAGTAGGTTCGGGAGATTTAAAGGTGGCAATGATAAAAATCTTTCAAAAAATTGAACTATATATATGCAGCTCTTGAGCAAACTAATCTTGTTGTAGTTTGACATCAGCTTTTCCAGAAACTCTCCTTTGATGCCGCATTAGATTTTTAGAGAGACTAATACTATTTATGGAGAGATAGAGAGGCATGACATATGGCGGATCAATAACTAATATGGAGAGTTTGAGTGTTACAAAATAAGGAAAGACAGTGTGTTTGCAAAAGTTGGGTGTTCATGCATCAGACATGACAAGTGTAATTGATGAAGAGAATATCAATGCTCAGAAAACATATGAATAAGATTAAAATGGCTTTCATCCAAACCAAATCCTGGAACTATATGCACGTCTTCATCCTCTAGTAGTGATCTTCAGCTCATCCTATTTGAAATAAAATTCCACTAATTGAGCAAAACCTCTGTTAGCCTGAGGGCTTTGACATGAACAAGCTTTGCCACTGCTTCATCTGGCGGCACTTCTTATCCATCACAGTCGTTTTTTATCTCCACCATCCAGTGTGTGGTACACCAACAAGTCCAATTCATTCTTCAAAATATATATCTTTTACCATTGACCCTTGAAACATGATTGAATTAGTGTTGAGAGTGAGTATTGTCTGCAAGAATGTTTGCGGCTGATAAGCAAAACTGCAGGCCTATCATTGTCCTCTTCTAATATGTTTTTACTATTTTCTTTCATATACGATATACGATTGTAAATTGAAAAGCAGTTCATGCATTTCTTTCCCAACAGATATTCATTTCAATGCAGCAAAGTAAAATTTCACCATCTATTTTCTTTTGAATGTACTTGCTCTTATAATATCATGAAAACCTTTTCCAATGATATTATTTGTTTTGCTTTCTTATAACATACGAGGATTAAAAAGTTATGTCCATTCGCTCATCTCCTCTTCAGAAATAATCTATTGAATGTATATATGCCGCTTTCTTATTACATGCTCATCCTAACAAAATTTAATGCATAGTGCAGCCATAGAAACCCGTACAATGCATGGGCTACCAGCTAGTTTTAATAGTATTTAGATGAGGGCAACAGCCCCCACCATTCTACAGTTGAATTCATTGCTGTGTATTAATCTGAATAATGAACACCTATTATCTAGTAAAGAGAAATATCAATCGCATCATGATGCAGAGAGGGATAACATCTAATTCAAATTAAATCTAGTCCGTGTTTTTGTACCTCATCCTCTTTTAAATATATATGCCACAGACCTTCCTGTACGAAGCATTTGAATTCATCTGTCCCCTTATGTTGATGTTAAAGTTGTAACCCTTCCAACACTTGAATTGGGTAAAGCACGTAAATCTGCAGATAGGAACTCCAAGATTGAATAGATAACCTCTGCTTTTGAATGTGATGTATCGCCAGAGGTAAATGCATGAATTCCATTTTCAAGATACACCCAACTGCAGCCAGCAAGCTTCTTGGTTTCCTTCCCTCTCATTTTCTCTCTTATCTTGTGCATCTCCGCCCAATTTTCCTCATCTGCAAATACATTTGCCAGCTGCACATGCTGAGATCCATTATCTTCCTCAATAACCAATAGCTGCTCTGCTGCTTCTCTTGCAAGACTGAGGTTCCTATATATCTTACAGGCATTCAAAAAAGCCCCCAAAATCACAGAATCTGAACTCCTGGGAATTTTCTTCAAGATATCCATTGCCTTTTCCAGTTGATTTGTCCTTCCATACAGATCAATCATAGTGATCTGTTTCAGGCACAATTTTGTAATCTTCTACCATGGACTTGAAATACTTTTCCCCCATTTCGACTAACCCACTATGACGGCAAGCAGATAGAAGCGCAATAAAGGTGACCTCATCAGGTTTCAATCCTCTCTCCAACATTTCTTTATACAGCTTCATAGCTTGATCTTCGTGCCCGTGATTTGCATAACCAGAAATCATGATATTGTAGAGAATCAAGTCTCTTTCCGTGAGTTTTTGAAATATCTTTCCTGCATATTCAGTACTGCCAGACTTAAAGTACATGTCGATCGTGGCACTAATCAGCTTCTCCTCCATTTCCATCCCTTTTCTCAGTGAGTAAGCATGAATTTGTGTTCCAGGATCCAGGGCCCCTGCAATGCACAGGCACCTAGCAAGCAGATGATTATGGGTGCATCAAAAGAAATGTTTGCATTCCCTCCATATTCATTCACCAGTTCAAATACAGCTTCACATTGCTGTGCTTTGACGTAACCAGTAAACAAAGCTGTCCACACGATAGAATTCTTTTCATTCAGAGAATCAAAAAGTCTCCGTGCTTCTGACATGTTACCTTGAGATGAATGACCCATGATCATAGAAGTTGTCGAAAAGGAGTTCTCGCACTCAATCGTCACATAAACTAAGTCCGCATGTTTCATATTTCCACACTTGCAGTAAACATCCACTAGGCACTCTTAACAAACAGATTTGATATCAACCCATATCTCAAAACCCAAGCATGAATCTCCTTTCCAAGCTTTGAATTCCACATGCTGGAGCAAGCATTCAGAACACTAGCGAACCATAAAGAAATTCAAGGACTCCTCAAAACTGTTCTGTGCATAGGCAGAAATCAAAGTATTCCAAGACACTGTATCATTTAACTCGGGCAATCTCTGGAACAGATCTAAAGCCATTTCCATCTTACCTTCCCTACAACAAGCTGCCATCATCGTATTCTTGGAAACCAAATCGACCTCCGCTTTTGATTCACAGAACACTCTGTATGTGTGGCACCCCCGAAACGGCCCCCGATCCGTTAGGGTCGCCACAGTTCACTTACCTTTCACATGACCTGATAATATTTCACTTTGATACTATAGAATTATCATAAGTCTATAAGTCCTAGGGGTTTATATCTTTTAAATCGGTCCCAACGCAGTTCATTCCAACACTTTTATTTACATAACTTGATGGACATGATGAGTCGGTAAATCCAAAAAGAAGCTTCATCCTCCCTCCATCGTGCTCGAGTCACACCCAACTCCCTAACATAACTCATTTTCAACAAAAACTAACCCCGTATCCCAAAGAAATTCAAACTACACAATGCAACAAGCAAGACAACCAAGATTTCATGCACATAACATCTATGGACTCCCATACCTTAATAACCACATTTTCAATGCCAAATAATACCAACTCCAACTCATGTACCATGCCATATGCACACACATGTACAAATATTTAAAAAGATCCACGAGGCTTCCGGCACACACCTCCGGGCATCTCGAAACTCCCGAGGACATCCGACACACACCTCCGGGCATCCAATCGGCGTCGACTCACTCGACCCTATGGGCATCCCGATTCTGTGCATCCACTGTATAAACAACTCAAGACATCACAGCTCATAGAGCCAGAAATAATTGAAATCAGTTGAGCAAAGTAAAGTATTCCAAGACACAACTGTATCATTTAACTCAAGGGAAACAATCTCTGGAACATCAAAAGCCATTTCCATCACCTTCCTGGACTCTTACTTGCCTTACAACAAGCTGAGGACCATCATCGGCGTTGACGGTGGCAGTAAGCTTGGAAACCAAATCGACCTCCAATCTTTTGATTCACAGAACACACTTGGCTGTAACAAGAGGACTTCTCCCATCCGAAACTCCCACATTTAGAGTATATGTCAATTAAGGAGCTCATGACATACCCATCCGTATCATTCCCCGTCCTCACCATATAAGCATGCAACTGTGTCCCATAACACTCCACACATAACTTCGCCACCAAGTTTAGCATCGCCGACAAAGTAAACTCGTCGAACTTAAGACGATCACGAATCGACTGCATCTCCTCAAACCATTCGAGCGCATCGCTTTCGCGTCCTTCGACGGTCACGTAACCCGTCAGCATCGAATTATAAGTTACCAAGTCCCTCTTGGTGGCGGAGTCGAACAACGCCCTGGCTCGGGTCAAGTCCCGAGCTTTTACGTAAGCCGAAATCAGGGCGTTCCAGGAGTACACGTTCCGCTGGGGCATTTGGTCGAACAGCTTGTGGGCTTCTCGCAAGAGGCCATTCTGGGAGTAGAGGCGGATGAGCTGGTTGAACAGGAAAGTGCTGGGGACGAAGCCGGACTTAACTGCTCTCGCCTGGTAGGCTAGACCATCTTTCAAGGACCTCATTTACATGTTTGTGTCAGACATGGGACCGGACGTCATCGTGACAAACAACCCCGATTTCCAGCTTCTAAGACAATAAAAAAGAGGTTCGACAGAGACTGAGGTGACCCAGATCCCATGGTGGGGAGAGAGAGAGAGAGAGAGAGTGTCAGTATCATCAGCCAAATCCTGGGCTGGCATATGATTTGAATTTTGTTTTCATCCAGTTTATCATGATTCATGTCTTAAAAGACTGTCAATCTTTCCTTCTATTATTGATTTTGCAATCTTTTAAAATTCTCATTTTTTTTTCTCTTAATTTTCACTTCAAAATGATTCTTTTCGAAGCTCTCACATTAATCTTCGACCTAGAAAAAAAAAAATTCTCATTTTAATGCAGTATTCTTTATTCGTCTCTTTTTTGAATCTTGATGATAATTTCTAATTAAACGTAAGAAACAAGTAAATTTCAGGGTTAATAGAGATAATATTTCCTTTATGATATCTTTTTATAACTTATTCAATTTGAGGGCAATCAGGTATTTAACACAAATCTGAAGGGAAAATTGCGTTTTATAGCCTTAAATGTCATGTGCATGACATGTATAGCTAGAAACTTAATGGAAGTTGATGACAGGAAAATAATAAATTTTCTGATGTGGTAAAATACAATCTTCACAATTTTAGGTTTAATGTGTATCATTCCACTGTTCAGATAATAAAAAGGAAATTTTCAAAAAATAAATCTCGCAAGTAGGTATAGTATGTTGGGTCTTATCAACGAGAGCTCCCATGTGTCACAAACACGACACTTATTTCATGCGTTAATGCAATATTTTATGCGATTAGGCTTTTAGCCATGTTACTCATGCTCTCGCCCATATTTCCACTCATAGTCTTGTGTTTCACTCTTTCACAAGACCTGCAAGTTCACGCAAACTTTGCTCGGCTAACGACTTGAGTACCTCGCACGCTTACCCAAGAGAAAGATGCTTCCCTAGTCAAGGGATTCGAGGATTTGAAGGATAATTACAAATGTTTAGTAATCATTCAACTATGCCCCAAATTAGTCCAGAAGTTAGTCAAAATGGTTGTTCATTGATAGATATTGACTCTGCAAGTGAATGTGCACATCTCTTTGCTAAGATAGAATGAGATTCATCTTCTACTCTCTCTAATCTCGTGCCACAGCCAGTGGAGAGTGGCTCTTCAGTTCAGTCTCAATCTACACGTTCAAAGGTTGAAATCTTGAAGCCAAACCTTAGACACGCTAATATTGCAGTTTCATCTATCTCTCCTAAGCCACGTGCTGTCCATTTAGCCTTAAATCACATTGATTGGACAGGCACCATGCTTGAGGAACTCCACAAAACACAGGAATTTGTTCCCCATCAACCCTTGATGAATGTTGTTGGATGTAATTGGGTGTACAAAATAAAGTTACATGTAGATGATTCACTTGACCAACTGAAAGCCTGACTTGTTGCAAAAGGCTGTCATCAAGAGGAGGGCATTCACTTCCTAGAAACTTTAAGTCCGGTAATCAAACATGCCGCAATTTGCATTGTCCTATCCGTTTCTATTGTTCAAAATTGGGAAATTTGCCACGTAGATGTCAAGAATGCCTTCTTACATGGCGATCTCGATGTTCCCGTCTATATGGAACAATTACCAGCTTTCTGTGATTTATCTCATCATGACCTTGTCTGCTTAATCCAACATGCGCTATAATGCCTTAAACAATCTCCTGAGGCATGTTCAACAAGTTCAACGACTTTCTTTTCACATATTGATTTTTCTACAACATTGCTAATCCATCACTATTTATTTATCGTCATTGTGGTCATATTACAATTCTATTACTATATGTGGATGATATAGTCCGTACTAGTGATTCCCCAAGATTACAGAACCATCTTGTGCATGCACTTGGTCAAGTGTTTTCCATGAAAGACCTTGGCGCTCTTCATTTTCTTATGATTTGTTTTCGATCAATTTTCATGTAGATCAAATTATTATATTTTATTTTTAATTTCCACCATAATTATAGGTGGAGACATCTCTATTTGTACTATAGAAGTACTATAGAACGTATCAATGAAAAGTATGCTTTATTGACTCAATTATATGTTTTCTTTAATAAGTCCAATTTTACGTTCAATTTATCATAAATAATTTTATACAAGAAGTATAGTTGCTGTTTTAAGCAATCTTAGTAAGTGGACACCCCCCCTCCCCAAAAAAAAGTATCATCAAGGACCCACTAACTTTGTTTGACTAGTTTTACCTGAATGCAATATACTGGAATTATAAGTAAATTTGGACAATTTACACACAGTAAAGGCTATATTCGGTCTAGTGCAATGCATATTGTACAACAGACTTCTAGTTGCACTAGTATAATCTAATTGTACTAAAGGTCGCTCAATATTTTTCATCAATTGAATTGATTCATCATATGATACATTTGACTCTTTAATTCTCAAATGTTCATATCTTTTAATATTTTTCTTCACATAGTAGCCTTGACTTTAAGCATAACCCCCACTATATTTGATCACTTTGATACCTAAAATTGTATCCATATATATAATTTTTAACTTCATTTATGCCATGCATATTTGTACCAACAATCAACTTATCATCTACATAAAAAAAGTATATTATAAATTCATACTCTTAGGTACGCCTTGAATAAATGCACTGTTATGCTTAAATCCATATAATAATACCGTTGAATCAATTTTCTCATGCCATTGTTTCAATGTTTGTTTTTGTCTATGCTCACGTGGCGATTCTCAACAAATTGCAAATTACTTGTAACTTCTTTTACATAATTTACCTCACGATCCTAAAACCCTTCCTCAATTAGAATGTGTTTTTATCAAAATATTAACAGTTAGGTTCTCAATCGTGTGTGAAAGTTTCTTTCAATAATCCTTTTAAGTTGAAGGCAATTTTAAAATAATTGTAGTAATTTGAAGAGGTTTAGAATCTTCAACCATAAAGTCTTTGAGTTTGACAACATTTATATGAAGTTCCTCCATTCGCTTAGAGACAGATTTTTCATTAATCATTATAAATTCAAAATATTTAGTAATTCTATCCGTACTTTATTTGTTAGCATTGTATTTAGTCTCCAAGGCAAGCCAAATGTTGTTGGGATTTGTGTAAGATCAAAAATTTCATTTAGACAATCTTATAAAGTATTAAGAATTCTTCCTTGACACCTCCTTTCATCATTAATTGATTCTTTCAAAATGGTGCATCTTTGGAAGCTATTGCCTCACTGAACGTTCTTGGATCTTCGTCCAAATGAATTAACATGGACAGCTTATTCATAACATTTTCGTTATCTCCTTATACCAGGAGAGTTACAAAGTCAGAATCAAAATCTTTTGTTTTCTTCACTCTTTGACTTCTCTTTGGCTCACTTGGAGAATCAAATGGTTTTCTTTTTCTTGATGAAGAATTACGTGCATCAATTGTTGTTTGTGAATATGCTAAGGTATCACTTAAATCTTTAAGAAACTTGTGTTAAAGAAATTCAACATATCTTGATTTCACAATAATATTAAACATCCAATAAGCGATAAACTTTAGAATTTTAGTATATCCAATAAACACACTTCTTAATGTCCTTGGTCATAATTTTATTCGCTTAGAATATACAAAGCATCTCCATATTTTAAAGTAAGGATAAGTGCATTAAAAGTCCTAAAACTTGTCATGAAAGTACAATTGAGTCCTAAAACTTTCAAAAGCATAATCAAGTCCTAAAATTTTTCACAAAAGTGATTGAGTCCTAAACTCTTTGAAAAATCAAGTCAAAATTTTGTCAAGTTCTCAAAAAACTTATTAACATTTTCAGTGTGTCAAGTTGAATGGAGTTAATGGAAAGACTTGATTGCACAAACTTGATAAGTTTTATGAGTTGATTGTATTTTTTTTTTTTAAAGTTTTAGGATTCAATTGCACTTTTGTAATAAGTTTTAGGACTTAATTGTATTTTTTTTGAAAGTTTTAATTCAATTACACTCAATTTTTTAGGACTTTTGTATTTTTTTGAAAGTTTTGACAAGTTTTAAATAAGTTCCGATATATTTATCCCTTTAAAGTATTAGATGCCGGTACCTTTCTTTACTATAATTCACATGGATATATCTTAAATTTCCTTGATGGAATTTTGTTGTGAATGTGACATGTAGTAAGAAGTGCTTCTCCCCACAATTTATTGGCAATTTTGCTTGTAAGATCATGGAATTAACTATATCTACCAAAATTTGATTATTTTTTCTGCCAATCTATTTTGTTGTTGTGTATAACGTGCACTTGCTTGATGCACAATGCCAATTTTCTTCACAAAATACAAAATAATAATAATAATAATAACAATAACAACAATAATGAGAAGTATTCTTTCTCCCCAATCACTTTTCAAAACTTTGATTTTCAACTACAGCCTCATATATCTTGAACACATCTAAAGCTTTTGATTTCATAAGATAAACATGAGTACATCTAGAGTAATAAAAAATAATGTAATAGCATAACAATTTCCATCTTTATCTTTTTACCTTTGAGAATAATTTCTTAGTCATCTTTGCTTGTGAACATATTTCACATTCCTTTTTATCCAGATTATGACACAATATCATACCACTTTTTTTTTCCTCACAAATTTCAAAGTAGTTAAGCAACATGAGATAATCTATTATGCCGCAAGGAAGATGACTTAACCATATAAATAGAAACAAAAGTCTCAATAATACTTATCTATCAAGATTCCGAGCACTCAATGCAACCACTATCTCCATCTTCATGAAAATAATAATACCTTAAGATTGTTGAGAAAATTTGATTATTGATGAAGATAGAGCAATAGTTGATAGTGCTTTGATGCTTTGATGTGTGATAATGATCATTATCCTTAATGTATTATTTGCCTATACTATTTTTGCCATGGGTTTAGAACAAATAGACCTCTAGGATATATTTATCAAAGCTGCAAATAAATGAGTTCAATAATTACTCAATTTTTCCATTGGAATTTCACCTTGAATGTGTTATCAAAGTTGCGTGTGAAAAGAGAAGAAGAGAGAATTACAAAAAAGTTGTTGTTTGAAAAGTTGTGATGAACAATATATGATTTAGCTTTACCCAAAAAAAAAAAACAATATATGATTTCGTGCTATGAATAGTTTTGGGACTTCATTTATTTCCCCAAAAATGAATGATTCAGAAAATGTTTTCCTAAAAATGATCCAGCGTATTGCTTATAAATATGAATAAAAAAATATTTTTCATCACTAACGAAATTGAAAATAAAAAAATAAAAAATATTTTTATTAGCTAATTATTTCAAGTGATATAAATTATTATTTTTAAGAAAATATTTTTAAAATATTTATTTTTTGTGAAATAGATACATCTTAAGACAAATGATTATGTGTCAATAGGAAGTGATTGATAAGGGGGGAGAGAGAGAGAGAGAGAGAGAGAGATGGACTTGTTTGTGGATGGGGTCGAGATCAACCCAAAAATTGCGTCGAGAGAGTTAACGAAAAGTAAAATGGGAAAAAATCATCTCTAATTTTTTATGGGTGTAAATGATCTAGATGCACTGCATCTTTGCGTTGGCCGGCTGTGTACTCGCCCTCGTATGAACGTGCAAGTCATAGGGAAAAATCATCTCTTATTTTTTATGGGTGCAATTTCTTAGATGCGACCCTGAAATTACGTCGAGAGAGTTGAGGAAAAGTCAAAATGGGAAAAAAATCATCTCTAATTTTTTTATGGGTGTAAATGATATGGATGCACTGCATCTTTGCCTTGGCCGGCTGTGTACTCGCCCCCGTATGAATGCGCAAGTCATAGGGAAAAATCATCTCTTATTTTTTATGGGTGCAATTTCCTAGATGCACCCGAACTTCCACCCAAACGTCATGTCGACCAAAACTTCACATCGTGAATTTTCTAGATGGACTGCACTTTTGCATTGGCCATCTGGGTACTCGCCCCTCCCCCATGAGGGCGCTGGACTTCTTTAATTTGTTGAATTGCGTGCATTTGTTAGGTCGACTGACTTGGGCTTTTCTTACAGGGTAAGGCGACTCCAAAGTCAAGGATCATCCCAACTACTCCCGATCTTTTTAAATTGTGCCTCCTCCGCACACAAAAAGCAATTCTTCACCGATTTCTCTTTGCCCAAAGAAAAACAGAGACATGATTGATGCTCTTAGCCCTACGAGTACCTATCAAGTTTTGCTACTCATTCTTGTTCTAGTGCAAGCGATGACTAGCATTGCAAAGCCAAATAATCCATTATGTGTCGCTTCATCTTGCGGTGACATTCATGATATAAGCAATCCATTCCGACTGAAGAGTGATCCGAAAGGATGTGGTGACTTGAACCACGAGCTGGCTTGTGAAGATAATCGCACTGTTCTATACTTGAATGATGATGGATATTATGTGCTATCTATCAATTATTCCACTAGCCAAATCAAATTGGCAGACGACGGGATTCACAAGGGTAGTTGCTCATCTCTCCCCCGTCACCAGCTGCTCCCTTGTCACCAGCTGATACGTGACGATGGTCACCAGCTGATACGTGACGATGGGCTCTTTGACGAAATATGCTTCAATGTATTATATAGTGTGGTCATTGTGAACTGCTCAAAGTCAGTTAGTTCTTCATTCTACATCGCTATTAATCCATCATGCACTGTGGGGTCATATTCTTCCAACACATCATCGAGTTGGAAGTTGTATGCTTTGGTCAATCCAAAAGCATCAGATGTTAGGGACTTTTGCACCATTCACAGCTTGACCATGGGTATCAAATTATTCTGGGTGTAATGAGCAGATAAATAGTAGCCTCTACAACTATGAGCAAATCCATAACATCATGGCCAATGGATTTTTTCTCTACTTTTTTTCCCCGGTATTCCATTTCCGTTACATCCCCAAGGGTCAGGGTTGGAGATTCGCCGGCAACAGAGTTTTCTCGTACCTCTATAATTTCCCTAGCATCTTCTGAAGTCGGGTTTGCAGATTCACGTCCTCTGATGGTGGTAAGCATCGATTGACAATGAAACTTTGCCGCAATTTTGCATGATTGTGCACACTCTTTCACTTGCTACTTTCTCCTCAAAATTCAAATATCTAAAAATTATTTCAAATCCAAGAAAATCATGACGAAGTATACATGTTAGTATAGGGCAACATCCGTGTATTTGAAAGTCACCACAACAGACCCATTATCAACTGCACACATAAATGAGTCTTGCTTATACTTCATTTCCACTAGACGATAGAATTCCCATTGTTAAAAGAGGGGGTCATTGTTCGAGGAGCCACATGACTAGTTTTTTGTCGGCATAGAGATAAGATTTTCTTGTTTTCTTAATTAGTCACTTAACTAACATTCTAAGGAACACTTGTACTAGCAAACTCCTTAAAAAATTGCATTTACCTATTCATGGAGAAACAAAATTATCAATTAAAAATGAAAATCGCATTTTCTTTGTATTTGTTGACTGCTAAAAAGCAAAAGGAATTTCTTGTATAGTCGATCATTTATGTGAAACAAAGCTTATTATTTCTTGCAAGTGCACGCATCCCACTTCTCATATTTTTTAAGACAAAACTCAACTTGCACAAAGTAGTTAGCTACTACTCTGTTTCCTCATGAGTTTTGTTTTCCAAACTTCTTTTCCTTCAATTCTTTTTCAAATCATTCATTCCTTTCACAGGTTATCTACAGCAGATGACTGATGGAACAACGATGGGTTTTATATGTCTACTAGGTAAGCCACAATGATTTGTTCTTAAAATAATTATGAAAACCTTATTCTAACCTATCAGAATTATTTTCAGTGTGTTTTTTTGGACCAAAGTTTGTAATCGGGATGCCATTTGTTGGGATATTTCTAATCTATATCTACAGAAGAAGGCACTTAGCAATAGACAAGAATGTCGAAGAATTTTTGCAGGCTCACAACAACTTTTTGCCCATAAGATACTCTTACTCGAATATTAAGAAGATCACTGCAAATTTTAAGCACAAATTGGGAGAAGGGGGATATGGTTTTGTATACAAAGGAACACTGCGAAGCGGCAATGAAGTGGCCATCAAGATTTTGAAGCCGTCCAAGGCCAGCGGTCAAGATTTTATCAATGAAGTGGCTACTATTGGAAGAATTTACCATGTTAATGTAGTGCAACTCATTGGTTTTTGCTTTGAAGGCTCAAAACAAGCTCTTGTGTATGATCTCATGTCGAATGGATCCTTGGATAAGCAAATTTTCATCGAGGAAGGTGATAAGTTTCTTGATTACAAGAAAATATATGAGATTGCTCTTGGGGTGGCAAGAGGGATTGAATATTTACATCGGGGGTGTGACATACAAATACTACACTTTGATATCAAGCCTCACAATATTCTTTTGGACAAGAATTTCACTCCGAAAGTTTCTGACTTTGGACTCGCCAAACTTTATCCTACTAATCTTAGCATAGTCTCATTGACTCCTGCAAGAGGGACCTTAGGATATATGGCACCTGAGTTGTTCTATAGAAACATCGGTGGTGTATCTTATAAAGCGGACGTCTATAGCTTTGGGATATTGCTCATGGAAATGGCAGGTAGAAGGAAGAATATAAATGCAAATGCGGAACACTCGAGCCAAATTTATTTTCCATTGTGGGTGTACGACCAAGTCAATGAAGAAAAAAGTGTAGAAATAGAAACTATAGTAGAGGAAAGAAAGGTGATAAAGAAGATGATAATAGTTGCACTTTGGTGTATACAATTAAATCCTGACCATCGGCCTTCAATGAGCAAAGTCCTACAAATGCTTGAAGGAGATATTGATGAACTCCAAATGCCTCCAAAACCGCTTATTTATCCACCTGATGTGCCAGTTAACAATGATGAAGCTGAGATGGAGCTGGAAACATTCTCAACTTCATCAAGTACTTTGATGATTTGTACCAGTTTTCCTTTGGGAGATACCTATGATGTTTAGAGTTCTGCGCATGGTTGGATTGGAAATGTTTTGTGTGTATTTGTTACATGTCCCACAATCTAGTATCATGTTAGGAGGGACTTGAGATAGTTTAGCTCGACAGAGATTACTTTTGAGATTGTCTTCTTCTAGCTCTTAGGTTGATGTTGTGTTATTGTATTTCATATAGTTTATTCTCTTGCATCCTCCTTCGAAAAGATAAACACATTGGTAAGAGGGCAAGAACAAAAATGATGGGTGAAGGTAATGGACATTGAGAATTTTTCTCCTTTGGTTCTGTTTTGGATAGGAGCGCCTTGAATTTTTCCTTCCGAGACATCTCCGTGGATTTGCCCTTTCTAGATGGTTCGATTTGAACTTTCAATCCTTAAGGAAAGGTGCAGAATCAGTGGCTTGTTATTCTTTTGCTGCTTTCTTTGCGTCTGCATTTTGGGTTGGTTCCTTATTTTCCAGCCTCTACAAACCTATGAGAATCTTCAAATTTGGTTACCGTTCTGCCAACCGAATTTTTTTTTACCCTTTTCCTGTACTTAGTTTTGTTGTCCTTAGATTATGCTCCTTGACGATATGATACATGACAAATGTATACTAAATAAAAAAATCATTAAAATAATTTTTTACTTGATAAATAAAAATTCGCCTTTTAAGTGCATTGCCATGCTTTCTTCTTTCAATGAAGCTACTGATCAAATGTAAGAATCTACTATGAACGACTCAGCATGATCTGTTTGCATGCACAATCAGTGTACATTACCTAACTCAAGTTCAGTTTGGTCTACTCTATGTAAGAGATTGAGAGCCTCGTCACTTCAAAAGTCATTTCATAGTTCTAATCGGAACGTTAGTTGGTTAGCCACAGAATTCAGAAGCGGATAAAAACGTAAGGGGATCTTTGCAGGCATCTGAATTCGCAGGTTGGGGGAAGTGTGCTACAGCAACAAAAACATCACACTGGATGAAACATACAGATACCTCTCCAAGACCCCAATCTTGAATAAATGGTACCGAATCAAGGAATATGTTCTGCTGGAAGAAGAAATTGAAACGAGTAGAGAAATGACTGAGGATATTTATTAAAACCATAAAATGTTTCAGAGAGTCTTGGATTGGAAGGATTCATCTACTAATGAAACTGATGCAGTAGCACATATTGAATACCGTACTTCTGTCAGTATCTCAACTCTACTTTTGGAGTAAATACTTTACACCACCAATGTCCCAAATGGAAGCCCAAAAACAAAACAAGTTGACCAACAATGAGCCGTCTCGAAGTCCAATTCTGCACCGGTCCCTTGATGATCATCATGATCTCGAAGATAGCAGCAGCTTACACTGGTCCATTATAAACAACCTTCATAGCCGAGTACACTGACCTAACTTCATCTGCCAAGGAAGTGTAGGCACAATCATTCCTCGCCTTGTTACATATTAGTTCAAATCCATTTCTTCAAGAAAATAGGAATCCAGCATCATTTTAAACTAATGAAAGTTTTTTCAATTTATTTTGACGTGTCTCGGATAGCAAACTATATTGCAAAATGCACCTCTACAGTATTCTGAGCAAGTTCATTAGCTTGTCTATTGACAGAAAATATCATGTTCAGAAACAACCTCTACAACTTGCACGGTCACATTCCTTGATGAGTTGCACCCGTTTCCATTACACCAATTTGTTTCTTGCCCACTCTACTGAAATTTTTGAAATTGACACAACAAAAGAAGTAGAATCAAACCAAATTGATATAATATTCAAGAATGCATAAATTTCCTGCCATCTTTATTGAAAGAATATTCACACCTGCAACTCCAATTAAATCAAACGTCAAAGGTACATTCGAATCTGCCTCAACAGTGGCTTTCCCTGCTGCGATACCGACTGAGATGGCTTGTATAATGTTCAAACCTTCACATATTGATGCAAGTGTAGCACCCACCAAGCAATGACCAGCACCGGTAAGCTTCTTAACAGATGAAGGAAGGCCAGGAAGATGCAAAGCAAAGAGATGAGAGGTTCCCTCAATATGTCTGGCATCATGAAACTTATGTGAATGTCAATCAGATGAGATTAGTTTGTGGAGTTCTGAATTTATGCCAAGCCATTGGGGTTTCTCCACAAAAGCTCTTGTCAATATAGATTCCTCTTTAGAGCATAGAAATACTCCTTCTGCGCCTATGGTTACAACTACAATTTTTATGCCCTTCTCAAGCAAAAGAACTATTGCGGGTTTCAGAATTTTGATGAGAGATTCTGGAGGACAACTCTTTTCGCTCTTATACCTTTCGCTCAAACCATATAACTACCAAGGAGATAGAGCATCTGCCATTGCAAAGAGCTCATCTTCATTTGGAGATACATAAGTTACCTGCAAAGAGCCCACTCTGTGTCAGTAGCAGATCTTCAAGATGAAGCTTTCAGAATCTAGGAACCGCTTAATGCCACTCTTAAACTATGCCCATGTGAGCTGAATTTCGTTTATTCTAATGTCATATTTTTTTATAGCTGAAAGGGATGCCAAAACCAAGAAGTCAACTATGTAAACCAGTAACATTTTATTTCATGCCTGAATGATATGAACTTGACGCAGTCAATCTTTTCTAATAGTAAGATCTTATCAACGTTTAACACTATTGCAAACATGAATTAATTGTATATGATGTATGGTTTACAATTTCCCAATTGATTTAAGAAAAGATTATGTATGTATCACACTTAAGTTTATTCACTATGGAAAAGTTTCCTTCAACTCATCTGGGCTGCAAATTAATATCCCAGTGGAAGCATAACATCACAAGCCATTTAGACTCTTGGAAATGTAATCACCAGGCTATGAATTGGACATACATTATTAGCGAATGTCTATGCAAAGCCACTAAATTTTGTTTTGAAATGCTACATGCAGAATTCTCCAACCTGAACCACAACTTTCACCATTTTTCTCCATAGCCATGCAGATGGTAAGCGATTCTATGAAATATGTTGAAAATGACAGCTCTCATTTTCCAGTGTACATAAACAATGGTCTGAGTTTATCAATTTGAAGCACTAAACTTTTCTCATCATAGTATTTCCCATTTTGCTCCCTGTCAGTCTAGTGCTAAGGATGATGGTAATCAACTACTCCATTAGCAATCGAGTCAGAAATTTGAGATTGAAAGACATGATCTCATGAATTCCATAAAATGCATTATCGAACTTATCTGATTGTTTATCAACTTCAGACTTAAATAAGTTTACTCAGCACATTGAAAACAGCACAAAAGAAAGTAAATGCACATCACAAGGTGAAGAACTCACATACTTCACAGTAGGAGCAATTTTTTTGGAATTGGCAACTGACACCGGTTCAACACCACAAAGGAATGTTATCTCCTGCAGCCACTGTGAACAAAATTCAAAGAAAAACCAAGTAAGTGAATTCTAAAGAGCTTTCTATTGACTCAGAGAAGATCATTTAATCAAGCCATATGGAAAAATCAAACGAGGTCGAATCTTTAGAGTTACATTGACAAGAAGCTTCAAGAGCACAATCGTTGAGGTTAGCATCAACCATCACTACTGAAGCAGAAGAGATCTCGTATCTAAATTGTTGCATCCACTCAGCAGTGAGAAATTTCTCCTAAAGGTCATCGGTGAGTACCTTTACGGATGTCAGAGAGAGCACAAGTATGTCTGCTCAACCTGATATGTTTTTAGCAAAATTAACTTACAATTGACTCAAAGCTTGCAACACAAGCTGCCACCTCACCATTTGGATCAGGTACACAGCAGACCACAGCAGTTGTAATATCTTGGGTTTGAAGGATACCTGCCTTGGAATTGCTGAGTTGAAGAATGAGAAGCGCATTCATGAACAGCACATGCATCTCTATAGCTTATCTGAAGCCAAAAAAAAGGAGAGAAGCTAGTTCATTATTATGACGAAGTAAAAGAGAACACTTAGAAGGATAAATTTGAGCAGTTTACTTAGCTGTCTGTAAAGCTAAATATAGCAAATTTCCATCACTACAATCTATTTAACAGATTTTACTAGGCATGTCAGACAAGCTGTTAAACTGAGCATGTTAACCTTCAATAGGATGCCCAGTAGATCTCCAATGCTCCAACAACTGATTCCCCGACACATAGTGCAAAGGATAATGTTAGCAAAATCATGGGAAGACACAGAAACCTCAACGAGAAAACCGATTAATATAGAAAAGACAGAATTTGCTTGCCTTGGCAAGGTGCCTACAACCATGCATGAAGAATGAACAGACATTCACTACATCAAGGAGGAGCAAATAAGAAGAAAAACATTCTCAAATCTTAGTACCTCAAATATATACAGTTTACTCACAAATTTTCAATCCGAAAAGTGAAGACAACATTTTTGACCCAAAAAAAAAAAGTGAAGACAACATTTGGCAAAATCCTAATGACCAATTCTTATCCCTTGCAGACCTCCAAAAAGATCTCATCTTGGGATGTCCTCAAAAGTTATTGATTCTGATTAGAATCAGGCTGGCATACCCAAGAATTCGAGTTACAATAAACAGATGATTGTATTAAAAAAAACTATTCATTCCCCTAAGAAAATTAGGCTTGACCATGTACCTTGTGAATCTGAAGGAAACTCTCTCAAATTACAGCAGAAGCAGATAGGATGGACATAGACATAGTCAAGACTCAAAACAATATCACGCACTTTTACTGAGAAAAGAGAGTAGGTTCTTTACTTTTATCACGTCTTTTAATACAGACGGAGCTAAAGGATTTATCTAGTATTTTCTCCATGTCCCATGGCTTAAGACAATAAGGAAATTGAACCAGACCAATACTAAATAACGTTTACGCTGAAACTCTACAAAACATTATGTCCTAGGTCGCCATGCATCGAGTTCGTATGCCAAAATAATTAATTGAGCCAATATGGTGCCTTGAAAAGTCTTGCTGAAACAGAAAGTGCATAGGCTTACTCTCGTGTGCTATTTTTTTTTTTTTTTTTTATTTATGTCAAAAGGTGTGCTATACTGACCTGCCATGTCAAGGCCCACAGCACTGATAAAGAAGGGCTTCCATCCCAGCTTTGACATGCAGTCGGCAATATTTCTTGCTACATCTCCTAAAACATAGTGAACCTAAAAGACCAATGTCATACGTAGACGTGCACAGAAAGTACTGAACAGTGTAGTGTGTTGTCACAAAGGTTCTCAACTGATGCCGTCAGCAAAGAAGGTTTTGGAGATGTGTGATATTTGTTTTTCTTTCTTATAACATACAAGGATTAAAAAGTTAATGTCCATTCGCTCATCTCTTCTTCATAAAAAATCTATTGAATGTATATATGCCACTTTCTTATTACATGCTCATCCTAATGAACTTAAATGCATAGCGGAGCCATAGGAACCCATACAATGTGTGGGCTACCAGCTAGTTTTAATAGTATTTAGATGAGGGCAACAGCCCCCACCATTCTACAGTTGAAATCATTGCTGTGTATTAATCAGAATAATGAACACCTATTATCTAGTAAAGAGAAATATCAATCGCGTCATGACACAGAGAGGGACAACGTCTAATTCAAATTAAATCTAGTCCAAGTTTCCGTACCTCATCCTCTTTTAAATATATATGCTCTTGAAAGCAGCCACAGACCTTCCTGTACCAAGCATTTGAATTCATCTGTCCCCTTATGTCGATGTTAAAGTTGTAATCTTTCCAACACTTGAATTGGGTAGCACGTGTAAATCCGCAGATAGGAACTCCAAGATTGAATAGATAGCCTCTGCTTTTGAATGCGATGTGTCGCCAGAGGTAAATGCATGAATTCCATTTTCAAGATACACCCAACTGCAGCCAGCAAGCTTCTTGGTTTCCCTCCCTCTCATTTTCTCTCTTATCTTGCACATCTCTGCCCAATTTTCCTCAGCTGCAAATACATTTGCCAGCTGCACATACCGAGATCCATTATCTTCCTCAATAACCAATAGCTGCTCTGCCGCTTCTCTTGCAAGACTGAGATTCCTATGTATCTTGCAGGCATTCAAAAAAGCCCCCAAAATCACAGGATCCGAATTCCTGGGAATTTTCTTCATGAGATCCATCGCCTTTTCTAGTCGATTTGCCCTTCCATACAGATCAATCATACAGGCATAGTGATCCGGTTCAGTTACTATTCTGTAATCTTCTACCAAGGAACTTGAAATACTTTTCCCCCATTTCCACTAACCCACTATGATGGCAAGCAGATAGAAGCGCAATGAAGGTGACCTCATCAGGTTTCAATCCTCTCTCCAACATTTCTTTATACAGCTCCATAGCTTGATCTTCGTGCCCATGATTTCAATAACCGGAAATCATGATATTGTAGAGAATCAAGTCTCTTTCTGTGAGTTTTTGAAATATCTTTCCTGCATATTCATTACTGCCAGACTTAAAATACATGTCGATCGTGGCACTAATCAGCTTCTCCTCCATTTCCATCCCTTTTCTTAGTGAGGAAGTATGAATTTGTTTTCCAGGATCCAGGGCCGCCTGCAATGCACAGGCACCTAGCAAGCAGATGATTATGGGTACATCAAAAGAAATGTTTGCATTCCCTCTATATTCATTCACCAGTTCAAATACAGATTCACATTGCTGTGCTTTGACATAACCAGTAAACAAAGCTGTCCACACAATAGAATTCTTTTCATTCAGAGAATCAAAAGGCCTCTGTGCTTCAGACATGTTACCTTGAGATGAATGACCCACGATCATAGAAGTTGTCGAAAAGGAGTTCTTGCACTCAATCGTTGCATAAACTAAGTCCGCATATTACACTTGCAGTAAACATCCACCAAGGCACTCTTAACAAAGAGATTTGATATCACTCCTTGCATGAATCTCCTTTCCAAGCTTTGAATTCCGCATGCTGGAGCAAGCATTCAGAACACTAGTGAATGTGTGCTCATTCCACCCAAATCCACTGTCCCTCATTTTCATAAAGAAACTCAAGGACTCCTCCTCAAAACCGTTCTGTGCATAGCCAGAAATCAAAGTATTACAAGACACTGTATCATTTAACTCGGGCAATCTCTGGAACAGATCTAAAGCCATTTCCATCTTACCTTCCCTACAACAAGCTGCCATCATCGTATTCTTGGAAACCAAATCGACCTCCGCTTTTGATTCACAGAACACTCTGTGTGCTTATCCGAAACTCCCACATTTAGAGTACATGTCAATTAAGGAGCTCATGACATACCCATCCGTATCATTCCCCGTCCTCACCATATAAGCATGCAACTGTGTCCCATAACACTCCACACGTAACTTCACCACCAAGTTTAGCATCGCCAACAAAGTAAACTCGTCGAACTTAAGACGATCACGCATCGACTGCATCTTGCCAAACCATTCGAGCGCATCGCTCTCGCGTCCTTCGACGGTCACGTAACCGGTCAGTATGGAATTATAAGTTACTAAGTCCTTGTTGGTGGCGGAGTCGAACAACGCCCTGGCTCGGGTCAAGTCCCGAGTTTTTACGTAAGCCGAAATCAGGGCGTTCCAGGAGTACACGTTCCGGTGGGGCATTTCGTCGAACAGCTTGTGGGCTTCTTGCAAGAGGCCATTCTGGGAGTAGAGGCGGATGAGCTGGTTGAACAGGAAAGTGCTGGGGACGAAGCCGGACTTAACTGCTCTCGCCTGGTAGGCTAGACCATCTTTCAAGGACCTCATTTACATGTTTGTGTCAGATGTTACATGGGACTGGACGAGAAGAAGGAACTCATCGCTGCTCAAACGACCCTCGATACTTCCAGCTTCTAAGACAATAACAAAAGATTTAGGTTCGTGACAGAGGGCAGATTTCGGTGACCCAGGTCCATCCCACGGTAGAGAGAGAGAGAGAGAGAAAGAGCAGTGTCAGCAGCCAAATCTTGGGCTGGCACATGTTGAATTTTGTTTTATCAGCTTATTGTCACGGGCTGATCGATTGGGATCGCGACCGCGCGGCGACTCGGGCACTCAAGGATCGAAATGGATCGCCAAAGCGCCTAAGCCAAGCCTTTCACAGTCGAACGCTCACTCGCTCGCCTTACCCGGATCGTAGAGAGAGAAAGTATCTAGAGAGAAGAGCTCTGGAAAGAAGATTTGCTTTGTATTGCGAAAGTAGTGGATGTTTTACAAATGAAGGAGACACCCTTTATAGTTGAGGGCCTCGGATTACAACCATTGATCTAGAATTTATCGGCGGACGAGATCGCACCGCCTCAACTACCGACATAATGTCGTCTACCAACTACCGACATAAATGAAAGGAACAGACTCCCGTAATATGACTTAATGACGGTTGTTCCCGCCCTTGCAATGTTCGGGGAGAAGGCTCGGTGGGAATCCGAGTGATAGCAGGAAGTCCACGGGCGAGTTGGGGTCGACCTTGGGGAACCTCTCGGGTCGTCTATTTCTAGGCCCGTGACCCTAAAAGACTGTCAATCTTTCTAAGTGGCAAGAAGACAGCAACAGTTGCTATTTCTAAGTAGCTTGCAAAGGTTCAAGGAAAAAGGGCTATATGGACAGTTCCATTCATGGATAGCAGCTCGACAATAACTCCAACGGTTATCTATTTCTCCAATCCACCTTCAACAGATAGATGGAAGATGGCTATGAGTCTTGATAGTAAAATCTATCTTGTAAAGAATAAGTGCTAAGCCATTTGTAATTTTCCAAGCAAATTACTAGTGGAATCCAAACCATCTTGTAGCTGTTAGCATGAAGAGTGGACATAGACTTATGGATAAAGTCGAACAACTATGATTCTCTAAGTGCTATTGTTTTCATTTGTTTACTCTTATTTGCACACAGTTGCTTCATGACTTTTCAAAACATGACGTTGACATGATCTTTACTTAGCAATTAGCTAATTTCTATAAAAGATTTTCAAATTCTAAAACAACCTATTTACCCTCCTCTAGCTTGTATTGTTAACCACCAATAAGGGCCAGTTTAGTGTATCACATCAAGCCCTCAAAATGAACTTATTTTTTATGGAATGGAAATAAAGTCAATTACATTACTTGAAAGGGACATGAAAGCAATCAAATCCTAAGAATGAAAACATAAACAAATATTGAAATCCTACAAAGCTGAAAATGTTCCCATATAGAGGAGTGTGCAAATAATTAAAAAAAAAAAAAAAAAAAATTACTCTGAGTATAGCACCTGAAAAGATCGGTCCATGCAATGGTCAAATGCCCTTTTTTAATTATGAAAAATTGTTCACTTATAAAATTTTAAAATTACAAACTTTGAACCATTGGTTTAAAGTGTTTTTCAAATGGCATGACAATTGACTCATGAACCGACGCAAAATTAAAACTATGATGGAGTAATTTAATTGCATATTAAAGGTTGTAGAGAACTAACTTGACCAATGAAAAGTGGCAATCACATATACACGCGGATCAGACGTGTGATTCAATTTCTAACTAAAAGGTTTAACAAGGTGGAGCCAAAAGGATGATATGACTAGTTGTAGGCTCGTGTACTATGCCAAATCTTCGTAACTCCAGTATAGTAAACAAGGCTACCCAATTGTGACGCAGACTTGCAGACTAAGGTAGTTACTCTTGATACCAAGAAAAAAACTTTTGGGAATGAGATGGACAACTTCTACTACATAGGCTTGTGGTCAAAGTTATATCCATCTCAATACCATTCTAAGTTAACTATACGGCCTAAGTTCGACGGCAGGTTATGTGTGCAATAGTATAGTGCTAAAGCATTAAAGGTATCCACAACAATTTATAAGTGAACACCACTTCAATATTGAATTAAAACCATTCATTCTCATGCCTCCCTACAAGACAATTCTTAACAAGCACTTTGCCTCTTATAATTCCATTTGCGAAAACATTTAACACTCAATGTTAGGGACATACCTTATATCTTTACTGCCAAACAAAAACATTTTTTAATTGAGAAATCTCAGGTTAACACTAAGAATTTTATTTCAAGTCTTCAATGGAGTCGCTAAGCTGTCACAACCTTTCCTCAAATGAATCACTTGGGGGATGGCTGATGGATTACTAAGTTTAGGCTTAACTCGGGAACTCCCAAACCCATATTAGCTTGTAACTCTCGAGTTAATTAATTATTAATACAAATGTTTATAATATATGTATGCAATTTGATTAATATTTTTATTTAGGGATCGGGGTCAATCTCTAATTTTCTATGTAAAACATGCCTAAATGGGGTTGTCAAAATTCAAGTGGCAACATGTATGTACAAAAAGCTTTAAAAATTAGATCTCATCACATATATCACGGCGTGTTGATGACTTGCATTTGCTAACAATTTGGCCCTTCGATGACATGTAATCCCTCTGATTCTTTGTTTAGCTCTATATTCTCATAACCCGCAGTTGAATTTCCATCATAATAATATCTGAATTGTCAAGTAGTAAAATTACAATTGCAAGAATGACAAAATATTTGTGATTGTAAATTCAAGAAAAATTGATGGTATTATGTACGACTTGTAATATGATGTATATACAGAAACAATCATAAAAGCCAAAAGCTGAGCATGCTATTGCAATTTGGGCTCTTGAGAGAGAACCAATTAATAGGAGTAAGCGTGACTAATAAGCAAGACATATGGTGTGGCTTGCGAAATCAAAATGGAACTATAGAACTGAATCTCCTAATTTCAAAAGGCCTAGTTTTAAAACCGCAAAATCAAATAGAAAAGAAGATTAACATTGACCACAACGGGTAATTCAACCTGGATTAATGAGCTTTAATTCTTTTCTGATAAGTACTATTAGCATGAAAGAATCACGAAGTTGTAAGATAGGCTCATTGGAGAGCCCATTTGAGCAACACAGATAGGTCAGGCACTCAAACACCAATTCAAAAAAGGCCAATTTATTACTACGTGTTTTCATCATCCGCCAAGTGTGAATGATCATTCATTAAATGAGAAAAATACCAAAAAAGTCCTAATCATTTTGTACAGATGCCAATTCGATCTTAAACCTTTCAATTTGGCTAATTTAATTTTAAACAATTTGATGATTTGTCAATATAGTAATTTCAATTAATTTTAATCAATGATATCTAACGTAGATGACGGTCATCTTACGTGTTATAGTTGACAATAATGTGGATAATTTTTGTAAAATTTTAATATTTTCGATTTTTTTTGTAGTTATAATTTTTTCCTTTTTTTCCTTTTCCTTTTCTTTTCTTTCTTTTAACTTCTTCAATTTCTGTTTTAGAAATTTTGTCATGTACACTCTTATTTTTGGAGAAAGATCCGGTGGGGCCCACCATGAGTTCTTCAATTTGTCAGGTGCCCCGATTAATTAGGGTTTCATTTCTCTCTCCACTTCTTGCCTAACCAAATGCGACTCAAAAGCTCGCTGATCACGAGCTCGCTCTCCCATTTTCAGCTCTGCTGAGTCGCGTTCTCCGGTAATGACTCGCTTGTGTTCTTCCGATTCGTCGTTCGCGTCTTTTCCATCCATTGGTTCCAAGATAAAGAGAGAGAGAGAGAGAGAGAGAGAGATGGACTTGTTTGTGGATGGGGTCGAGATCGACCCAAAAATTGCGTTGACAGAGTTTTTTTTTTTTGGTCGAAACAAACCATATATTAGATTAAACGGAAGTACAACCAGACGCTAAAGCTTCAGTAGATATAATATCCTGGAAAATAAAAGGAGGGAAAAGAAGCCAGTGGTGAACCAGGCCGTGATCCCGGTGGGCTTTAGTAGCCCAGTCGGCTGCTAGGTTTGCTTCTCGGCGAACATGCTGGAGAGAGAGATTAGGGCAGTGAGAATACACATCGGGAAGAATCGCAAAAAGATGGCGCTCCGTCCATGGCAGCTGCTGCTGCTGCTGAACGATCTCCACCAACAACAGACAGTCAGACTCAACCACGATGCGTTCGAGATGAAGCCCCTGCTGGATCAGATGTTGGATGGCCAATATGTGAGCGTAGATCTCAGCTTGGAAGGCCGAAAGGGCTGGAACAGTTTTGGTGATCACATCAATAAGAACTCCGTTGAAATCTCTGTATATACACGCTACTGATCCGTCCTCAGACCCTATTTGAAAAGCCCCATCAACATTACATTTAAGGCAGCCTTTTTCAGGCGGTTTCCATCTACGATCTGAACTGACCAGTGTGTTGTGAATCCGCTATACAGAGGGGTGTAAGAGCATCATTATTCGACTCTGGGCTAGGGCATTGTCCACGGCTTGGAGAGGATCCAGGTGTTGCTGCCAAAAGACTACATTGTTTCTCTGTCGCCAGATCTCCCACAGCAAACTGGCGATCACATTGAAATCAGGGGACGCCTTGGGGAGAATAGCTCGGGCTGCAACCCATGCATCAAAACGTCGTACCGAGGTAGGTGAAAGCGAAACCCTAACTTTATCATGATTCCAGATGTTGCTTGTCCAAGGGCAGAAGAAGAAAAGATGTTCGATCGTTTTTGGAATTTTGAGGTTACAAAGGGTACAGTAGGGGTTAGGGGAAATATGTCTTTGATAGAGATTGGCTTTTGTAGCAATGGCATTTTTACAGGCTAACCACAGAAACACCCGAATCTTAGGAGCAGTTCTCATATGCCAGATTTTCCTCCATAACTGAGTAGGGTTCTAATAAGAGGATGAAGCGACATTAATTGGGGTATTTTGAGTCGAAGAGACATAATGGTAACAGCTTTTCACTGTAAAGTTACCTGAGGAAGTAGCAGTCCACACTAATTGATCATGTAGAAGCGAAGGGTTTAGAGGTATATTCAAGATAGCTTCACTGACCTGGGCATCAAAGAGGGTGGTGATAAGAGAGGTCTTCCATTCTGTTTTTGATAATTCCATTAGATGAGCAACTAGAACAGGTTCACCCTCCTCTGCTAATCCTCATATCTTACCAATTGGTAGCCAGATATCTTCTCTTATTCAAATCTGTGATCCATCCCCAACTAACCAACGAAGTTTAGGAATAATGGTATCTTGACCCTTTAACATACTCTGCCACCCCCATTAAGGTCGATAGCCTGATTGGGCACTTTGGAAAGAAGAATTCCTAAAATATAATCCCTTGAAAAGCTGACTCCAGATAGCATTAGGTTGCTGAAAAAGACGCCAAGCTTGTTTACTAAGTATTGCTCTATTGAAGTTAATCAGATCTTGGAATCCCATACCCCCTTATTCTTTTGACTGCTTCAACTCTGACCAGTTTTGCCAATGAATTCCTGCTTGACTGTTTTGTTTGCTCCACCAGAATGCTGATATCTTCCTCTCTATTAATCTGCAGAGCGACAGGGGAAGCTTAAAGATGGACATGGCATACTGAGGTAATGCTTGAATTACTGATTTCAGTAGAATCTCCTTGCCACTTTTTTTATAAGAATTTTTCCTTCCATCCAGCTAATTTAGCACTTACTCTTGCCAGGATCCAGGAGAACATCTCACGTTTGGAACGGCCCCAATCAGAAGGGATGCCCAGGTACTTACCATATTTGCTTACCATAGGTATTCTCAGTTCACATGCTAAATTATTTTGTAAGGTCATAGGGCAGTGTTTGCTGAAAAATAAACCAGATTTGTTCCTGTTAATTAGCTGACCCGTAGCTAGGCAATACTGGTTTAATATATTAGCAAGATTTTGGCATTCAGAGACTGTGGCTTTTAGGAAAAATACTGAGTCGTCAGCAAAGAACAAATGGGATAACTTAGGACAGGCTCTATTAAATTGAATCCCCTGTAGGTGGCCCATATCCACAGCTTGTGTTATAGTAGTTGAGAGAGCATTAGCAAGTAGAATGAAAATATATGAGGAGAGGGGGTCACCTTGACGAATCCCTTTAGTAGGCTGAAAATAAGGGAGCTGTTCCCCATTAAAACGAATACTAAAGGAAGCCGTAGTGATGCAAGCCATGACCATAGTAACCCAGTTGTTATTAAAGCCCAACTTCTTCAAATAGGCTTCTAGGAAATCCCATTCTACCCTATCATAAGCCTTTTGCATATCTGTTTTCATAATAAGATTGAATCTTTTCTTGCATGTTCTCACTTTAAACTGATGAAGCACTTCTTGCACCACCATGATATTGTCTTGTATGTGCCTGTCACTGACAAATGCTGCCTGTTCTTTTGATATCAAACTAGAAAGCCAAGGCTTAAGTCTATTTGCCATAACTTTCGAAATAATCTTGTAAGCGAAATTACAAAGACTAATGGGACGGTACTAGTCAATGCTTTCTGGATTGTGAACTTTAGGAACTAGGGCAATTATCGTTCTGTTCAGTCTAGGGGGCATACAACATGTGATAAAAAAATCTTGAACTGTTTTAATGATTGTTGTTTTGATGATATTCCAGTGATGCTGATAGAAAAGACCGTTAAGGCCATCTGGCCCAGGAGCCTTAGAAGCACCCAACTGGAAAGTAGCCTGGTAAATCTCCTCCTCTGTGACCCCTACTCATCAATTGTTGATTCATTGCATGTGTTACCATGGTTGGATATTGCTCTAAAAATGGGCTAAAATCCCGGTATCCCCTGATATAAATGAGAAAAGAAACCCATTGTCATAGCCTTGAGTTGTTCTGGCTCCCTGATCCAGTTCTGGTTAGCATCTTTAAGCATAGCAATTCTATTTCGTTGTCTCCTTTGCATAGTACATGCATGAAAAAATTTTGAATTTTTATCTCCCCATTTCAACCAGTTAATATGTGAGCGCATAGCCCAGAACTGCTCCTCTTGATTCCATAGGTTTTGAATTTCAATTCTAATAGAAGTGGCTTGCTCCTTATCTCCAGTCTGATAGAATTTCCTGTTGATAATTGTCTGCAGGTGATGTTGCAATTGAGAGATGCGCTGATGGCCATTACTAAACCGTGACTTGCTCCAGCTAGCTAGCTAAACAGATACTGCCTACAATTTAGAGGCCAAAGAGGTATTCCTACTCTCCCATGCCTGTTGAATTACCTCTTGACATTCTTGATCTTGACTCCAAAAAGTTTCATAATGAAAAGTCTTTGCTCGCTTGACAGATGGAGAACGAGTGTGCAGCAGGATAGGACAGTGATCCGAACCTATAGGTGGTAGAGCAAGCACTTCTGCAGAAGGGTATGAGAGCATCCAATCCGTGGAGCAGAAAACATGATCTAACTTCTCCTTCACCAGAGCATCCCCTACTCTATTATTAGACCAGGTAAATTCACATCCTTTACTGTGTAGTTCGAGGAAAGCACAGTCATTGATTAAATTCCGAAATGATGTCATTCGTGAGTAAATGGCTGGTCTTTTTCCCATTTTCTCCCAGGGGGAAAGGAAATCATTGAAGTCACCTACACACAGCCAAGGTAAATGATTTGCTGCAAAGAGTACCTTAATTGTATCCCAAAATTCCTAACGTGCCTGATAAGTAGAAGGGGCGTGCAGGCATGTTAAATGCATCGAAGCAGCTGTCAAAGGATCAAGGACTATGAGATCTACAAAGTGATCATCCGACTGTACAATAGTAATATCAAACAGGCCAGTCCAAAACACAGCAAGTCCACCCGAGAAGCCGACCGGATCCCTCAAGAAGGAGTGGGGGAAGTGAAATCGACGCTGTAAGTTCGTCACAACTTTCTCTACATTCTTTGTTTCCATTAAAAAAACTATATCGGGCTTTTCAGAGGCTAACAATGCCTTTAGTGCTTGAATTGTCAGGGGATTGCCCAACCCCTGACAATTCCAACTCAGGAGTTTCATTTGGATAGCGGTGGCTATTGAGGGCTAGCCGCCAAAGCCCAAGGAGTAGGATTGTCTGCCACAAGCATAGGAGTGTCCATAAGTTGAGTTTCATCCAAGTCTGCAGGGTAAGTAGCTCGAGTGTCATATGGTGAATATCTTTTGGTTTTCTTACTTGATCCCACAATTGTCATTGTTCTAAGGATTTTTGGTTTCTTCTGTTGAGGAATGTCCGATGAAGGTAGCTGAATGCTCTTCAACTTAGCCTTTGCGAGTACCAAATCAGTAGTTCTCGCTGTTGGGTTGACAAGGTTCAGTTGAGAGGAAGTCCCTGAGGGTAGAACAGGGGTCGAAACAGGGGCCTCTGAAGCAAGAATGGGAGGTAAAGATGGGATAATGGGCTGCATAGTTGGAGGGGTTTCAGGTACTGTCTCTTCCATCTGCTCTATGTGTGTTGTAGGATGGTAAAAAGCATCCCAATAGGGGCTAAGCTGTCTAACCTCTGCTCTCAGCCACGGGCCATAGACCATTGTCTCGCGGCCTTCAAATTGGGCTTCCTAATAAGGGTAATCTTTTCATGAAGCGGCATAATGACCAAGCTTTCCACAAGAATAATAGTAGTGGGATAGGCGCTCATAGCGAAAATCTAGCCATAGAGGTTTTCCTTCAATTCTTATAAGCTTTCCTGACCTTAGAGGTGCTTTCAGGTCTATTTCTATTAGAACCCTCCCAGATGTATCAGGTTTCACTTCTAGAACTTGTCCCACCTATTGCACAGCTCTACGCAGAAGCAGTGGAGTGGTCCACTCCAAAGGTAAGCCTATCACATGAACCCAGAATGCACACTTAGAAAAGTCGTAACAGTGTAAAGGAGTATTTTGTTGCCATGGAGGCAGATGGACCAAATGACCTGAGAATAACCAAGGGCTGTCATCTAATATGCACCGTTTTTCCATTTCAGATCGAAATTTAATGATGTATAACCCACCATCGCTAGGAGAAATCTCAACTTGATCAACACGCCACCCTTTCTTCATCGCGATTTGAAAGGCAGATAAATTGACAGTAGGATTTGTGAAGATGTTACCAACCAGGATGAGGCGATAGTCCTTCAGTTTCTCCGATGCAGGTATGTCATCCCAAACCTCCAATTCCTGTTCCGAACACAATCGTCCCAGACGGTGACACAACAAAGCAATTCGTGAGGGATGGTCACTTTCATCCATAGCCAAAATGAAGCATGAATTCACTGATATGGGTTAATTGACAGGAACACGGTTCAGAAAACAAACCCTCTTGGGTTGCATGTCCAGGATCGCAGACATGCAAGTCTGAAATTGCGAAAGCAAGTGAAATTGAGAATACCAGCAGCAAACAGATGGGGGTGATAAGAGGAGAAAGGTTTCTATGACTACAGGGGATGTTAGAAACTTCACATGCAAGGCAACCCACTAAGACAGGGGTCAACTAGGATGGAATTTGAGTGAAGCAGAGGTGATTCAACAAGAATGTGAAGTGCAGAAGAATAACCGAGAAGACGGAAGACATTGGAGAAGACTCGAGCATGTTGCGAGGAGAAACTCTTACCATAAATGAGAGAAAATTTGTTCGAAAGATTTGGAGAAGGATTGATTGCAGCAAAAAGTTGGACATCTCGTCGTCGACAGAGTTGACGAAAAGTAAAATGGGAAAAAATCAACTCTAATTTTTTGATGGGTGTAAATGATCTAGATGCACTGCATCTTTGCGATGGCCGGTTTTGTACTCGCCGCGTATGAATGCGCAAGTCATAGGGAAAAATCATCTCTAACTTTTTATGGGTGCAATTTCCTAGATGCAGCCAAACTTCGACGCAAACTTCACGTCGACCCAAACTTCACGTCGTGAATTTTCTAGATGGACTGCATTTTTGCGTTGGCCAGCTGGGTACTCGCCCCTCCCCCTTGAGGGCGCTGGACTTCTTTAATTTGTTGAATTGCGTGCATTTATTAGGTCGACTGACTTGGGCTTTTCTTACAGGGTAAGGCGACTCCGAAGTCAACAATCATCCCAACTACTCCCGATCTCTTTAAATTGTGCCTCCTCCGCACACAAAAAGCAATTCTTCACCGATTTCTCCTTGCCCAAAGACAAACAGAGACATGATTGATGCTCTTTGCCCTATGAGTACTTATCAAGTTTTGCTACTCATTCTTGTTCTAATGCAAGCGATGACTAGCATTGCAAAGCCGAGTAATTCATTATGTCTCGCTTCATCTTGCGGTGACATTCATAATATAAGAGATCCATTCCGACTGAAGAGTGATCCGAAAGAATGTGGTGATTCGAACTTCGAACTGATTTGTGAAGGTAATCGCACTGTTCTATACTTGAATGTTGGTAGATATTATGTGCTGTCTATCAATTATTCCATTAGCGAAATCAGATTGGTAGACGACGGAATTCACAAGGGCAATTGCTCGTCTCTCCCCCGTCACCAGCTGACACTTGACGGTAAGTTCATCAACGGACAATACTGGAATGGATTCTCTAGTGTGGTCATTGTGAACTGCTCAAAGTCGGTTAGTTCTTCATTCTACATCGCTATTAACCCATCTTGCATTGTGGGGTCGTATTCTTCCAACACATCATCAAGTTGGAAATTGTATGCTTTGGCCGATCCAACGGCATCAGATGTTAAGGACTTTTGCGCCATTCGCTCGACCTGGATAGCAGATTCTTTTGTGAATAATGAGCAGATAAATAGTAGCCTCTACAACTACGAGCAAAACCATAACATCATGGCCAGTGGATTTCTTCTCAACTTTTATTCCTGCACTTCTGTACTCGATTTCCGTGACTACCTCAAGGATCAGGGTTGCAGATTCACCACCCCCAGACTTTTATTTCACATCTTTGATTTCCCTAGCAGCTTTGGAAGTCAGAATTGCAGAGTCAAGTTCTCTTATGGCGGTAAGCATCGATTGACAATGAAACTTTACCGCAATTTTGCATGATTGAGCACTCTTTCACTTGTTACTTTCTCCTCAAAATTCAAATACGTAAAAATTATTTCAAATCCAAGAAAATCATGACGAAGTATACATGTTAGTATAGGGCAACATCTGTGTATTTGAAAGATTTCAGGAGCTTTGTGTTACATATTGTAGTCAAAATGTAGGAGTTGCAGAATTGGCAAAAAATAAGTGATATTAGAAGTCACCACAACAGACCCATCATCAGCTGCACGCGTCAATTGAGTCTAGATTATATTTGCTTTCCACTGGACGATATAATTCCCGTTGTAAAAAAAAAAAAAAAAAGATGGTCATTGTTCCAGCAGCCACATGACTAGTTTTTTTTGTCGGCATAGAGTTCAGATTTTCTTGTTTTCTTAATTAGTTACTTAACTAACATTCTAAGAAACACTTTTACTAGCAAATTCCTTAACAAATTGCATTTACCTATTCATGGAGAAACAAAATTATCAATTAAAAATGAAAATCATATTTTCTTTGTATTTGTTGACTGCTAAAAAAGCAAAAGGAATTTCTCGTATCGCGATCATTTATGTTAAACAAAGCTTATTATTTCTTGCGAGTGCATGCATCCCACTTTTCATATTCTTTTAGACAAAAGTTAACTTGCACAAAGTAGTTAACTATTACTCTGTTTCCTTGTGAGTTTTGTTTTCTAGACATCTTTTCCTTCAATTCCTTTTCAAATCATTCATTCCTTTCACAGGTCTCCTAGGTTATATGACCATTGGGATAACTCAGGATTTTATATGTCTACTGGGTAAGCCACAATGATTTGTTCTTAAAATAATTAAGAAAACCTTATTCTAACCTAACAGAATTATTTTCAGCGTATTTTTGTGGAGCAAAGTTTGCAATTGGGATGCTATTTTTCGGGATATTTCTAATCTACATCTACAAAAGAAGGCACTTAGCAATGGACAAGAACATTGAAGAATTTTTGCAGGCTCACAACAATTTTTTACCCATAAGGTACTCCTACTCGAATATTAAAAAGATCACTGCAAATTTTAAGCACAAATTGGGAGAAGGGGGATATGGTTCTGTGTACAAAGGAACACTCCGAAGTGGTAAGGAAGTGGCCATCAAGATTTTGAAGCAGTCCAAGGCCCAGGGCCAAGATTTTATCAATGAAGTGGCTACTATTGGAAGAATTTACCATGTTAATGTAGTGCAACTCATTGGTTTTTGCTTTGAAGGCTCGAAACAAGCTCTCGTGTATGATCTCATGTTGAATGGATCTTTGGATAAGCAAATTTTCACTGAGGAAGGTAATAAGTTTCTTGATTACGAGAAAATATATGAGATTGCTCTTGGGGTGGCGAGAGGGATTGAATATTTACATCGGGGGTGTGACATGCAAATACTACACTTTGATATCAAGCCTCACAATATTCTTTTAGACAAGAATTTTACTCCGAAAGTTTCAAACTTTGGACTCGCGAAACTTTATCCTGCTAATCATAGCATGGTCTTATTGACTGCTGCAAGAGGAACCTTAGGATATATGGCACCAGAGTTGTTCTACAGAAGCATCGGTGATGTATCTTATAAAGCAGACGTCTATAGCTTCGGGATGTTGCTCATGGAAATGGCAAGTAGAAGGAAGAATACAAATGTAAACGCGGAACACTCAAGCCAAATTTATTTTCCATTGTGGGTGTATGACCAAGTCAGCGAAGAAAAAAGTGTTGAAATAGAAATTGTAGCTGAGGAAATGAAGGTGATAAAGAAGATGATAATAGTTGCACTTTGGTGTATACAATTAAATCCTCACCATCGGCCTTCAATGAGCAAAGTCCTAGAAATGCTCGAAGGAGATATTGATGGACTCCAAATGCCTCCAAAACCGCTTATTTATCCACCTGATGTGCTAGTTAACAATGATGAAACTGAGATGGAGCTGGAAACGTTCTCAACTTCATCAAGTACTCTGATAATCTATACTAGTTTTCCTTTGGGAGATACCAGTTTAGAGTCCCATGCATAGTTGGATTGGAAATGTTGTGTGTATTTGTTATATGTCCCATAATATAGTATAATGTTAGGCGGGACTTGAGACAGTTTGGCTTGACAGAGATTACTTTTGAGATTGTCTTCTTCTAGCTCTTAGGTTGATGTTGTGTTATTGTATTTCATATAGTTTATTCTCTTGCATCCTCCTTCGAAAAGATGAACACATTGGTAAGAGGGCAAGGACAAAAATGATGGGTGAAGGTAATGGACACTGAGAATTTTTCTCCTTTGGTTCTGTTTCGGATAGGAGCGCCTTGGAGTTCACGAACTCTTCGGAGAATGATCTGGTCTTGATTCCTTCCGAGACATCTCCAAGGGTTTTACCTTTTTGGATGGTTCGATTTGAACTTTCAATCCCTAGGAAAGGTGCGGAATCGGTGGCTGTTTATATATTTGGTTTTCTTTGCTTCTGTAGAAGCTGCTGCGTCTGCATATTGGGCTGGTTCCTCATTTTCCTCAGCTTCTACAAACCAATGAGAATCTTCAAATTGGCCATGGTTATCGTTCTGCCAACCGAATTTTTTTTTCCCTTTTTCCTGTACTTAGTTTTGTTGTCCTTAGATTACGCTCCTTGACGATATGATACATGACAAATGTATACTAAATAAAAAAAATCATTAAAATAATTTTTTACTTGGTAAATAAAAAGTCACCTTTTAAGTGCATTGCCATGCTTTTTTTTTTTTTTCCAATGAAGCTACTGATCAAATGTAAGAATCTAACCGACTGAGCATGATCTGTTCACTGGCACAATCGATGTATATCGTGACAAAGTACCTAACTCGAGATTAGTAAGAGATTGAGAGCCTCGTCACTTCAAATGTCATTTCATTGTTCTAGTCGGAACATTAGAATAGCCACAGAATTCAGAAGCAGATAAAGACGTAAGGAGGTCTTTGCAGGCATCTGAATCCGCAGGCTGGGGGTAAGTGTGCCGTAGCAACCAAAACATCACACTGCATGAAACATACAGATTCCTCCGAGGCCCCAATTCTTAAATAAATGGTAAGGAATTTCTTTCTGCCGGAAGAAGAAATTGAAATGAGTAGAGAAATGACTGAGGATATTTATTAAAACCATAAAATGTTTCACACACAATCTTGGATTGGAAGGATTCATCTACTAATGAAACTGATGCAGTGCCAGAAACTGAACACTTCTGTCAGTATCTCAACTCTACTTGTGGAGTAAATATTTTACACCTCCAATGTATCAAATGGAAGCCTAAAAACAAAACAAGTTGACCAACGATGAGCGGTCTTAAGTCCAATTCTGCACCGGTCCATTGATGATCATCATTATCTTGAAGATAGCAGCAGCTTACACTGGTCCATTATAAACAACCTTCGCAGCTGAGTACAGACCTAGCATCATCTGCCAAGGAAGTTTAGACACAATCATTTATGGCCTCATTACATATTAGTTCACATCCATTTCCTAAAGATAATAGGAATCCAGCATCATGCTTAAACTAACGAAAGTTTTTCCAATTTATTCTGTTTGTGTCTTGGATAGCAAAATATAGTGCAAAATGCAGCTCTACAGTATTCTCAGCACACTCATTAGCTTGTACCTATTGAGAAAAGGTATCATGTTCAGAAACAGCCTCTACAAGTTGCACGATTGCTTTCCTTGATGAGTCGCACTGGTTTCCATTACACCAATTTGTTTCTTATCTACTCTACTGAAATTATTGAAATTAACAGAACAAAAGAAGTAGAATCAAACCAAATTGATAGAATATCCAAGAATGCATAAATTTCCTGCCGTCTTTATTTAAAGAATATTAATACCTGCAACTCCAATTAAATCAAACATCAAAGGTATGTTCGAATCTGCCTCGACAGTGGCTTTTGCTGCTGCAATACTGACTGAGATGGCTTGTATAATGTTCAAACCTTCACATATCGATGAGAGTGTAGCACCCACCAAGCAATCGCCAGCCCTGGTAAGCTACTTAACAGATGCAGGAAGGCCAGGAAGATGCAAAGCAAAGAGATGAGAGGTTCCCTCGATATGTTTGGCATCATGAAACTTTTGTGAAGGGCAATAAGGTGAGATCAATTTGTGGAGTTCTGAACTTATGCCAAGGCATTGGGGTTTCTCCACAACAGCTCTCGTCAATATAGACCCCTCTTTAGAGCATAGAAATACTCCACAAGCGCCTATGGTTACGACTACAATTTTTATGCCCCTCTCAAGCAAAAGAATTATTGTGGGTTTTAGCATATGATGTGAGATTCTGCAGGACAATTCTTTTCACTCTTATACCTTTCACTCAAACCATGTAACTTCCCAGGAGATAGAGCATCTGCCATTGCAAAGAGCTCATCTTCATTGGGAGATACGTAAGTTACCTGCAAAGAGCCTACTCTGTGTCAGTAGCAGATCTTCAAGATGAAACTTTGAGAATCTAGGAAGCACTTAATGCCACTCTCAAACTATGCCCATGTGAGCTGAATTTCGTTTCTCCTAATGTCATTGTTTTCATAGCTCAAAGGGATGCCAAAACCAAGAAGTCAACTATGTAAACCAGTAACACTTTATTTCATGCCTGATTGATATGAACTCGACGTGGTCAATTTTTCTAAAAGTGAGATCTTGTCAAAGTTTAACAATATCACAAACATGAATCAATTGCATATGATGTACGGTTTATAATTTCCTAGTTGATTTAAGAAAAGATTATGTGGGTATCACTCTTAAATGTATTCACTATGGAAAAGTTTCCTTCAACTCATCTAGACTGCAAATTAATATCCTCGTGGAAGCATCACATCACCAGCAATCCTGACTCCTGGAAATGTAATCAGCAGGCTATGAATTGGACATGCATTATTAACGAATGTCTATGCAAAGCCACTAAATTTTGTTTCAATATGCTACATGCAGAATTCTCCAACCTAAACCACAACTTTCACCATTTTTCTCCATATCCATGCAGATGGTAAGCAATTCTATGAAATATGTTGAAAACGACTGCTATCATTTTCCAGCATACATAACTAATGGTCTGCGTTAATCAATTTGAAGCACTAAACTTTTCTCATCATAGCAATTCCCATTTTGCTCTCTTTCGGTATGGTGCTAAGGATGATGGTAATCAACTACTCCATTGGCAATCGAGTCAGAAATTTGAGATTGAGATCTCATGAATTCTATAAAATATATTATTGAACTTATCCGATTGTTTATCAACTTCAGACTTAAATAAGTTTACTCAGCACATAGAAAGCAGCACAAAAGAAAGTAAATGCACATCACAAGGCGAAGCACTCACATACTTCACAATAGAAGCAATTTTTTTGGATGTGGCAACCGATGCTGGTTCAAACCACAGAGGAATGTTATCTCCTGCAGCCACTGCAGACAAAATTCAAATAAAAACCAAGTGAATTCTGAAGAGCTTTCTATTGACTTAGAGTAGATCATACAATCAAGTCAGATGAAAAATCAAAGCAGGTCGAATCTTTAGAATTACATTGACAAGAAGCTTCAAGAGCATGATCATTGAGGTTAGCATCAACCATCACTACTGAAGCAGAAGAGATCTCATATCTAAATTGTTAAATCCACCCAGCAGTGAGAAATTTCTCCTAAAGGTCAACCGTGAGTGCCTTTATTGATCTTAGAAAGAACACAAGTATGCCTGCTCAACCTTATATGTTTTTAGCAAAATTAACTTACAATTGACTCAAAGCTTGCAACACCAGCAGCTACCTCACCATTTGGATCGAGTACACAGCAGACCACAGCAGTTGTAATATCTTGGGTTTGAAGGATACCTGCCTTGGAATTGCTGAGTTTAAGAACAAGAAGCACATTCATGAATAGCACATGCATCGCTATAACTTATTTGAAGCCAAAAAAACAGGAGAGTAGCTAGTTCATTGTTATAGCGAAGTAAAAGAGAACGCTTAGAAAAATAAATTTGAGTAGTGTACTTACCTGCCTGTAAAGGTAAATATAGCAAAATTTCATCACTATTATCTATTTAGTAGATTTTACTAGCCATGTCAGACAAGCAGTTAAACTGAGCATGTTAACCTTCAATAGGACGCCCAGTAGATCTCCCATGCTCCAACAAGTGATTCCCTGATACATAGGGCACAGGATAATGTAAGCAAAATCGTGCGAAGACACAGAAACCTCAACAAGAAAACCAATAAATAAAGAAACGACAGAGAATTTGCCGCCTTGGCAACCATATGAAGGATGAACAGACATTCACTACATCAAGGTGGAGCAAATAAAAAGAAAAACATTCTCAAATATTAGTACCTTTAATATATACAGTTTACTCGCAAATTCTCAATCTGAAAAGTGAAGACAACATTTGGCAAAATCCTAATGGCCAATTCTAATTACTCGCAGACCTCCAGAAAGATCTCAACTCGGGATGTCCTCAAAATTTTTGATCCTGATTAGAATCAGGCTGGCATACCCAAGAATTCCAGTTACAATAAACAGATGAGTGTTTAAAAAAACGACTATTTCTTCTCATAAAAATTATTAGGCTTGACCATATATACGTTGTGAATCTAAAGGAAACTCTCTCAAATTACAACAGAAGCAGATAGGATGGACATAGACATAGTCAAGGTTCAAAACAAAATTACGCACTTTTACTGAGAAAAGATGGTAGGTTCTTTACTTTTATCACGTTTTTTAATAAAGATGGAGCTAAAGGATTTATCTAGTATTTTTCTCCATGTCCCATGGCTTAAGACAAGAAGGAAATTGAACAAGACCAATATCAGATAACCTTTATGCTGAAACTCTACAAAACATTATGTCCTAGGTCGCCATGCATCGAGTTCATATGCCAAAATAATTAATTGAGCCAAAATGGTGCCTCAGAAAGTCTTGCTGAAACAGAAAGTGCGTAGGCTAATTCAGATGTGCTATACTTTTTTTTTTTTTTTTTTTTTTTTTTTTTTTTTTTGGGGTCAAAAGATGTGCCATACTAACCTGCCATGTCAAGGCCCACAGCACTGATGAAGAAGGGCTTTCCTCCCAGCTTCGACATGCAATTGGCAATATTCCTTGCGACACCTCCTAAAACATAGTGAAACTAAAAGACCACTGTCAGACATAGACTTGCACAGAAAGTACTGAACAGTGTAGTGTGTTCTCACGTAGGTTCTCAACTGATGCTGTCAGCATAGAAGGTTCTGGAGATGTGTAGTATTTAGGGGCAGAGTAAGAAACCTGATACCGGTAATTACCAATATCTTCACCACGGGGTCAATGGTTGGATCTCCATCTTTCCATCTATGAAAAATTTCATGCTCAGATGAGCTGCACTTCCTCATTCTCCTTGAAGGCCGCCTGTCATCCTCATCTTGTGGAGGGGTATGGCACTTTTTGCACTGGCAATCTAGATCCCAGCAATGAGCTGTACGAGGATCCTTGAAGTACAGGGTTGTCCTTTAGAGTCGAAAGACTCTATTCCAACTCTTTCTCTTTCACCTTCATCTTCTTGTATGTTTGGCTGCATCATCAAGATTGTAGGAAAAATTGAAGAAGAGCCTTCTTTCTTTTCTCTTGAGTGATCAAATTTGATGACCTCACTGCCGTCCTTTTTCTTGATGAATTTTGACTTTGAAGACTGTATACACTGAACATTTTGACTAAGTTTTTGTAGTTAGTCAATCAGGTAGTAGGGAGGAGTTTGAGTAACTCAGAATGAGAAATCTATCTTAGAATGTGATGCACAAAGTCATCTACTTATTGTCCACAGAGATCGAAAGGGCATCTTCTGGTCCCAGCAAAGTTAAGTCTATTTGTACACCATCTATTTTCTTTTTTTTTTTTTTGGGGGGGGGGGGGGTCACATGTACACCATCTAGTTGCCACAGTCAAATCTGGACTCCGGGGATATCCAGTGACTTGTAATTGAACCTTCAAGACAAAAAGCAATTTAGGATCTGAAAGAGCTATATTGAAGTTTGGGAATAGTGTTACAAACACAAATCTAGCATTGAGAGTTGTTTTGACTACGCCAATGCAAGCATGTTGATAGTCGAGGAATTAGTATCAAGTAGTGCCATGCGGACCACAACTTGCAATCCTTTACAACCATTGAAGGAAAAAGCAAAGCGTATAGCACCAAAGTGAAGGTGCTACAGCCTCGTTGGAGCCACTTACGCAGGAACTCACGAGAGATTTAAAGGTTCACAAAGTGTCCATGTAGCTGGAAATGGATGTTGATCAAAGCAGGTTGACCAAACGTATTCGCTTGACATACTTTGGAGTACAGTGAATAAGCTTTCTTATAGAATTTATTGGTGAAAAAGAAGCAAGTTTAACTCAAGCAAAACATGGATTCACAAGAGGGATAGATATTATAGATCTTATTCTCATTGAGGTAAGATATCTCATTAAAATAGTTGTTCTTGGAGGCGTTGAATTAAAGAGGTAGGGATCAAGAGTAATAAAGCATCTACACATTTAGTAGTACTGCTTTCTGAGGATCCTCAGTCATGATGGGATAATTCTTCCTCTTAGTAACGACGCATTATCAGGCCTGGGATTATAAGCTCAGTCCGATTTTTTTATGAAGATGGCTATGATATCATGAAGGGTTAATGTATCAACAAATGACTATTTGAGATAGAAATATTATCCCACTACACAGCCCTTCCCTTGGCCTCTCAAAGGGACTGTTTTTTTTTTGGTCTTTAGACGCCATCCAAAATTATAAGGCTCGTAGAACTCAGAAACATTTGGAACCATAGGATCCATAGAGCGGCAAGTGGAGAGCAAACTCGTGAAACCATACTTCAACTTATCGGACTAATCGTGCAACTCTAAACTTTTAATGACATCAGCCTTCAAGAATGAGAAAAGTGTTTTAGAAATCCATAACAATGTGTATATAGGCCATAAGTTTACAAACTCCAAGTCTCATCCAACTGCTTAGAAAAGCTAGCCTTATATAAGCAAGGTTGAGGACAATACAAACTTTTGTTACTAAAATAATACTAATACACCGCCATCGAAAAGTTGCTCTTACAGGACAATAATTCACACTTTTAGGAAAGAGATGTCAGATAAAGCAAACAAAACACTTTGGCTTATACTAATGGCCAACAATACTATATTTTGGGCTAGTGGGCAAAACGCTGGAGCTGCACAGTATCCATATTCAATCGTGGCAACTCTCCGCTAGCAAAATGGTGCACAGAGTTCAAAACCACGCCATAAACGTAACTTTACCAAGAGCAGAGAATGCCCTTTTGATCTTTGTACACAACAACTAGATGACTTTGTGCATCATGTTCCAAGATAGATTTCTCGTCCAAAGTTAGTCAAACTCCTTCCAGTTACCTGGGTGACTAGTTACAAAAAGCTCTATAAAAAAGTTTAGCCTATAGAGTCTTTAGAGTAAGAATTCACCAAGAAAAAGCACGTTAGTGTGGTCAACAAAATTGATCACTCAAGAGAAAATGAGAAAAACTCTTATTCCATCCTTCCTACAATCTTGACGATGCAGCCTCACGTACTAGAAGAAGAAGGTGAAGGAGAAAGACTTAAAATAGAGCCTATCAACTATCAAGTACTACTCCTTGTATACTTCAATGATCCTCATATAGGCCATTGTTTTTTGGGATTTGGATTGCCGGTGTGAGAATTGCCAGCCCTCTAGAAGACGAGGATGACAAGCCTTCCAAGAGAAAGAAGTGCAGCTCATCCGAGCATGGAATTTTTCATAGAGGGATAGACAGAGATACAACCATTGGACCCCTTGGAGAATATAGTCGTAGTACCCACATCCAGTATCTTGCTTTGCCACCTACCATTACACATATCCAAAACCTTCTCCGCCACCACCATCCAAGCAGAAACCCACTCCTCCAAAGACCAAACCACCTACTTCTAAACCAGTTTCTCCCATCCACAAACGTATCCTTAAATGGGTAAAAGTTGACACAAGACTGTGCGTCCTATTATATATCTTTACAATCCTAATGTTTCTGCAATTCAACCTTTCTCATTCTATATGACTAGTCGGGTCTATCCTCCATTCCTGCGTTATCTTTATATGATGCTCTCCTATAATTTTTGGCTAGGTTGTCCGTGTTATTGAAAGAGACGAGCGTCAACCCATATTACAGAGACTAGCACTTGTTAGATTACTCCAGCAACTTCAATATTTCCCCAAATGGACCAAATTAGAGCACTCCCATCTCTCTTTCAACTGAACTCCAGACTAAGAGCACAAAAACTTGATGCCCGATTTGGCAATTTTTAGCAGCCAGCATCAACAAACTTGATGCCCGATTTGGCAAGGTAAATATCCCACAAAAGACTCTGAACAAACAAATAAGCAAAGAAAAATAACCTTACCTTGCCAGGGGCTGTGGTTCTGGAAGCAGGAGGAGAAAAAGGTTGGGCATGAATGTCCAACACCATACCACCGATTACTACAGCTTCTCTACCATCTCGAAGGCTTAACCGCTCTGCCCTCACTACAGTCTTCATCATCAAAACCAGAAACAGAAAAAAAAAAAAAATCACTATATCAACTAAGCGCCAACTACTTCGAACATTTTCCGCAAACGAAACAAAAGCAGACGCGCGGGAAGGGAGGAAGAGAGAGAGAGAGAGAGAGCACACTGACCGGTTGAAGAAGGGAGCCCGCATCAGAAGCTTGTGGTGAAAGATGACGATACAGAGACTGAATCCTCCTCTGAGCTCTGCTCTCCACAGCTATCTCTCCCTCGCTCTGTTGCTTGGCACTCGGTACTCACTGTCTTTGGCTTGTTTTATGGGAAGAAAGACGGACACAGAGACAGAGACGGAGGGTGTGGGTGACCTTTGACTTTAAAAATGAGGCAGTTTTTATTATTATTAACTAAAAATTGTAATAAAAATCATATACATTCAAAAATATATAATTAGATAGAATAGTAAAATTGAACTTATTTTTCCGTATACAACCTAAGAACATTGTAAGGTAAATAAGAGGCAGAACAAAGTTATGATCCACCTATGCAAATGGCCATGACCCATAATAGCTTGCATGTAAGTGATGGAATTTAATTGGTGAACTCCAGTTCATAGATTGAAATCCGACTCCCCTACCAATAGTGGTTATCCTTTTTTTAGGATGCTAATTACTTGAACATGAGAGTCAAGAGAATGTATTTCTTTTTGTCTCCATGTTCTCTGAAAAACATAAATGATGCATCACTTTTTTGTAATACTTGTTCAGGTGAATTCGTCTCTTGAAAATGGTGAATGCAATATTCTTTTTACTTAAGAATAAAGTGGAAAAGAGAATTCACATATATTTATGTATGAATAATACTAATGATACAAGAGCTTATTTATAAACCGTTTTAGAAAAATATCTAAAGTAATGAAATATAACAATATCAAATAAAATTAATAAAAATCAATCAGGGAAGATTAATATCTCTAACATCTCTCTCAAACTCAAGGTGATGTAGAAGAGATTAATTGGAATTTCAATAATAGATTTTTAAAAAGCCTAGGTAGATGTGTCTTAGTGAAAACATCAACCATCTAATCAACTGATACAATTTGTGACCCAAACTATTATTTGATACGGGCACCCAAGTGAAGCTCCAAGTAGGATTTTTTCGGCTTCATAGGTTAAGGGCACATGTGAGCACTTTGAAGACTTGAAAATGAGAGCTACTTGATGTGCACCAACATAACCTTTCCTTTTGATAAGATATAGGATGCTAAATTCTAATTTTGGAATATACAAGATGTAAAGCATAATTACCTAGAAAATGTAAGAGCTAATCTCTCTAGAAAAAATAAAAAGAGGTACAATACAACAACATTTTCTATCTCTAACACAGTTTAGTTAATAGAAAAGGAAAATCGGCCGTCGAGATTTTATGATGGCAAGTATCCGATAGCTAAAGGGATAATCTGCATGATATCTAGGTTACTGTCATATAGTAAATATAAAAGTATCATAATGTCTGTCTCACCAAATAATCTGCATTGCAAATCTCTATACAAATATAATACTGAACAGGTTGGATGTTAATGGGTTGACTCTAGGCCTAACTTTTTGGTATTTTCTCAAGAATAGAAAATACTGACCTGGCATGAGCATTCTAGGTAAGATTGCCCAAGATTTAGCTTCCTCCACACACAATCTATATGATTGCAATCAAGTTTATCCTTGAATCTAAAGATCTATAAAAATCATATGAGAGGGTGCTTCATCTTCATAACACTCAACAAGCTCTCCCCAAGCTCCTCTCTCTCTCTCTCTCTCTCTCTCTCTCGAATTTCTAGCTATGTAGGAATCAAGACATGCGTGCGAGAGTGAGAAAAAAAGAGACTTGAGTAGGAATTAAGGAGATGAAAATGGCCACTCTCACACTAGTGTACTCGAATTACTACTTATAAGTTATCATTTTAGTAAACTTTTGGGTAATAAGGTCTTCAGATGATAATTGGATGAGATGGCTTGTTAAGTGACATCACTTTTTAGGGACCAATAAATGGTTAGCCGTTCAGATATTGATATTTTCACTAACGAGGTGATTTTAAGATGGTGTCTTGTCAAGTGCTACCTACTCCAAAAAATAGAAAAAAAGTGCTATCATGTTTTGATGGGTGTTCTCGTTGGATTGTGCACTTAATTGGTTGGCATAAACGAAAAACTTGTTAGGAGTGAATTGGTAAGTTAAACCCGCCTCTATCAATCAAAAAACAAAATTAACTCAAACCTCAATCAACATACTTCTACAATAATATTGAAAGATACATAATCACAACTTTCTTAGTTTTGATATAGGATTGTATAAATCACCTGACAAGGCTAAACAATGCTCTGTCATGAGTTGGCTGGTTTGTTTGACCTTTTATAGGACAATTTCGCTGGAGAGAAATAAGGTATAGTCTAGTACTCGTTGCTGATATATTTTTCTTTTTATGGGTCATAAATATATTGAAAATCCTTACACTTATCATGAAATACAATTAAATGATAAAATTTCTAAGAAGTGTAACAAAATTCTAATATTTGTGATGAAAATACAATCAAGCCCTACAATTTTCAAAAAATGTCAAGTCTTAAAATTTGTTATGAATGTGCAATTGAGTCCTAAAACTTTTCAAAAAGTGCAATTAATAGAATGATTTGATTGAATCAATTTGACAAGTTTTAGGATTTATTATGTTTTTTGAAAGTTTTAAGACTCAATTACACTTTTGCAATAAGTTTTGCACTTTTTAAAAATTTTAGAACTTAATTGCACTTTTGAGATAAGTTTTAAAACTTCAAATGTATTTACCTTATGAATTAACAACTAATTGATAATGCTATTGTTACTCAAGGGCAGAAGTACAACCCAAGTGCCAAAACTTGGTATGGAGAGACTTAAGTGCCAAAACTTTGAAAAGATACACTTAAGTGTCAAAATCGGAATAAAATGGATCACTTAAGTGCCACTCATTTCCAAAATCCAACCAAATTGCTAACGTGGCAATTTTCTGGCGAGTGAGTGCAAAATGGCGTCGTTTTGCACTCGACATGGCGAGAAAATGCAAAAATGATATCGTTTTGGCCTTTGATGTGTAAATAATTAATATAAAAATTAATTAAATTAAATTCAAAACTAAATTTATTTATCATATTCTAAAAAATAAAAAAAAAAAAACTTAAAATTTAAAAACTTAAAAGGGGGGGGGGAGGAGGGCTGAAAGAGGCGTTGAGGGCCGAGCCCTCGTCGCTGCAGCCTCCCGCCGCCGCTAGCAAGGGCCAGCGACGGAGGGGGGAGGATCGGCCGGGGTCGCCACCCCTCGGCCGACCGGCGTCGCCGGCCCCTGGCCAAGGCCCGGCAACCTCGGCCGATGCTCCCCCCACCATCGCCAATCCTTCCCGACGACGGCGGGGAGGCTGTGAGGGCCTGCAAGCCCTCGCCCAGATCCGGCTAGGGCTCACGGGCCCTCGCTGCCGGTCAGTCGGTGTCGCCGACCCCTGGCCAAGGCCCGACGACCTCGGCCAATGCTCCCCCCACCGTCACTAGCCCTTCTCGGCAGGGCTCGGGCTCGCGGGCCCTCGCCGCCAGTCGGCCAAGGGCCGGCGACCCTGGCCGACCCTCTCCCCTCAGTCGCCGGCCCTTCCTGTTGACGGCGGGGTAATACTCCAAGCAATCATTGGCCGGCGACCCTGGCCGACCCTCTCCCCTCAGTCAAACCTTCACATATCGATGCAAGTGTAGCACCCACCAAGCAATCACCAGCACTGGTAAGCTTCTTAATAGATGAAGGAAGGCCAGGAAGATGCAAAGCAAAGAGATGAGAGGTTCCCTCAATATGTCTGGCATCATGAAACTTATGTGAATGCCAATCAGATGAGATCAGTTTGTGGAGTTTTGAATTTATGCCAAACCATTGGGGTTTCTCCACAAAAGCTCTTGTCAATTTAGATCCCTCTTTAGAGCACAGAAATACTCCTTGTGTGCCCATGGTTACGACTACAATTTTTATGCCCTTCTCAAGCCAAAGAACTATTGCGGGTTTTAGAATTTTGATGAGAGATTCTGGAGGACAACTCTTTTCGCTCTTATACCTTTCGCTCAAACCATATAATTTCCCAGGAGATAGAGCATCTGCCATTGCAAAGAGCTCATCTTCATTTGGAGATATGTAAGTTACCGGCGAAGAGCCCACTCTGTGTCAGTAGCAGATCTTCAAGATGAAGCTTTCAGAATCTAGGAACCGCTTAATGCCACTGTTAAACTATGCCCATGTGAGCTGAATTTCGTTTATTCTAATGTCATATTGTTTTTATAGCTGAAAGGGATGCCAAAACCAAGAAGTCAACTATGTAAACCAGTAACTTTCTATTTCGTGCCTGAATGATATGAACTTGACGCAGTCAATCTTTTCTAATAGAAAGATCTTATCAATGTTTAACAATATTGCAAACATGAATTAATTGTATATGATGTATGGTTTACAATTTCCCAATTGATTTAAGAAAAGATTATGTGTGTATCACACTTGAGTGTATTCACTATGGAAAAGTTTCCTTCAACTCATCTGGACTGCAAATTAATATCCTAGTGGAAGCATAACATCAAAAGCCATCCAGACTCTTGGAAATGTAATCACCAGGCTACGAATTGGACATACATTATTAGCGAATGTCTATGCAAAGCCACTAAATTTTGTATTGATATGCTACATGCAGAATTCTCCAACCTGAACCACAACTTTCACCATTTTTCTCCATAGCCATGCAGATGGTAAGCAATTCTATGAAATATGTTGAAAATGACAGCTCTCATTTTCCAGTGTACATAAACAATGGTCTGAGTTAATAAATTTGAAGCACTAAAATTTTCTCATCATAGTATTTCCCATTTTGCTCCCTGTCAGTCTAGTGCTAAGGATGATGGTAATCAACTACTCCATTAGCAATCGAGTCAGAAATTTGAGATTGAAAGACATGATCTCATGAATTCCATAAAATGCATTATTGAACTTATCTGATTGTTTATCGACTTCAGACTTAAATTAGTTTACTCAGCACATTGAAAGCAGCACAAAAGAAAGCAAATGCACATCACAAGGTGAAGAACTCACATACTTCACAGTAGGAGCAATTTTTTTGGATTTGGCAATTGACACCCGTTCAACACCACAAAGGAATGTTATCTCCTGCAGCCACTGTGAACAAAATTCAAAGAAAAACCAAGTAAGGGAATTCTGAAGAGCTCTCTATTGACTCAGAGTAGATCATTTAATCAAGCCAGATGGAAAAATCAAACCAGGTCAAATCTTTAGAGTTACATTGACAAAAGCTTCAAGAGCACAATTGTTGAGGTTAGCATCAACCATCACTACTGAAGCAGAAGAGATCTCGTATCTAAATTGTTGAATCCACTCAGCAGTGAGAAATTTCTCCTAAAGGTCATCGGTGAGTGCCTTTACGGATGTTAGAGAGAACACAAGTATGTCTGCTCAACCTGATATGTTTTTAGCAAAATTAACTTACAATTGACTCAAAGCTTGCAACACAAGCTGCCACCTCACCATTTGGATCAGGTACACAGCAGACCACAGCAGTTGTAATATCTTGGGTTTGAAGGATACCTGCCTTGGAATTGCTGAGTTGAAGAATGAGAAGCGCATTCATGAACAGCACATGCATCTCTATAACTTATCTGAAGCCAAAAAAAAAGGAGAGAAGCTAAATCATTATTATGACGAAGTAAAAGAGAACACCTAGAAGGATAAATTTGAGCAGTTTATTTAGCTGTCCATAAAGCTAAATATAGCAAAGTTCCATCACTACAATCTTTTTAACAGATTTTACTAGGCATGTCAGACAAGCTGTTAAACTGAGCATGTTAACCTTCAATAGGATGCCCAGTAGATCTCCAATGCTCCAACAACTGATTCCCCGACACATAGTGCAAAGGATAATGTTAGCAAAATCATGGGAAGACACAGAAACCTCAGCAAGAAAACCAGTTAATATAGAAACAACAGAGAATTTGCTTGCCTTGGCAAGTTGCCTACAACCATGCATGAAGAAGAAACAGACATTCACTACATCAAGGCAGAGCAAATAAGAAGAAATGGCGGAGCAAATAAGAAGAAAAACATTCTCAAATCTTAGTACCTCAAATATATACAGTTTACTCACAAATTTTCAATCCGAAAAGTGAAGACAACATTTTTTACCCAAAAAAAAAAAAAAATGTGAAGACAAGATTTGGCAAAATCCTAATGACCAATTCTTATCCCTTGCAGACCTCCAAAAAGATCTCATCGTGGGATGTCCTCAAAAGTTATTGATTCTGATTAGAATCAGGCTGGCATACCCAAGAATTCGAGTTACAATAAACAGATGATTGTATTAAAAAAAAACTATTTTTGCCCCTAAGAACAATTAGGCTTGATCATGTACCTTGTGAATCTAAATGAAACTCTCTCAAATTACAGCAGAAGCAGATAGGATGGACATAGACATAGTCAAGACTCAAAACAATATCACGCACTTTTACTGAGAAAAGATGGTAGGTTCTTTACTTTTATCACGTCTTTTAATACAGACGGAGCTAAAGGATTTATCTAGTATTTTTCTCCATGTCTCATGGCTTAAGACAAGAAGGAAATTGAACAAGACTAATACTAAATAACGTTTATGCTGAAACTCTACAAAACATTATGTCCTAGGTTGCCATGCATCGAGTTCGTATGCCAAAATAATTAATTGAGCCAATATGGTGCCTTGCAAAGTCTTGCTGAAACAGAAAGTGCATAGGCTTACTCACGTGTGCTAAACTTTTTTATTTTTTTTACGTCAAAAGGTGTGCTATACTGACCTGCCATGTCAAGGCCCACAGCACTGATAAAGAAGGGCTTCCGTCCCAGCTTCGACATGCAGTCGGCAATATTCCTTGCTACACCTCCTAAAACATAGTGAACCTAAAAGACCAATGTCATACGTAGACGTTCACAGAAAGTACTGAACAGTGTAGTGTGTTGTCACAAAGGTTCTCAACTGATGCCGTCAGCGAAGAAGGTTTTGGAGATGTGTAATATTTGTTTTGCTTTCTTATAACATACAAGGATTAAAAAGTTAATGTCCATTTGCTCATCTCTTCTTCAGAAATAATCTGATGAATGTATATATGACACTTTCTTATGACATGCTCATCCTAATGAAATTAAATGCATAGCGGAGCCACAGAAACCCGTACAATGTGTGGGCTACCAGCTAGTTTTAATAGTATTTAGATGAGGGCAACGGCGCCCACCATTCTACAGTTGAATTCGTTGCTGTGTATTAATCAGAATAATGAACACCTATTATCTAGTAAAGAGAAATATCAATCGCGTCATGACACAGAGAGGGGCAAAGTCTAATTCAAATTGAATCTAGTCCAAGTTTCCGTACCTCATCCTCTTTTAAATATATATGCTCTTGAAAGCAGCCACAGACCTTCCTGTACCAAACATTTGAATTCATCTGTCCCCTTATGTCAATGTTAAATTTGTAATCTTTCCAACACTTGAATTGGGTAGCACACGTAGATCTGCAGATAGGAACTCCAAGATCGAATAGATAGCCTCTGCTTTTGAATGCGATGTGTCGCCAGAGGCAAATGCATGAATTCCATTCTCAAGATACACCCAACTGCAGCCAGCAAGCTTCTTGGTTTCCTTCCCTCTCATTTTCTCTCTTATCTTGCGCATCTCTGCCCAATTTTCCTCAGCTGCAAATACATTTGCCAGCTGCACATACCGAGATCCATTATCTTCCTCAATAACCAATAGCTGCTCTGCCGCTTCTCTTGCGAGACTGAGGTTCCTATTTATCTTGCAGGCATTCAAAAAAGCCCCCAAAATCACAGGATCCGAATTCCTGGGAATTTCTTCATGAGATCCATCACCTTTTCTAGTAGATTTGCGCTTCCATAGAGATCAATCACACAGGCATAGTGATCCGTTTTAGGCACTATTTTGTAATCTTCTACCATGGACTTGAAATACTTTTCCCCCATTTCCACTAACCCACTATGACGGCAAGCAGATAGAAGCGCAATAAAGGTGACCTCATCAGGTTTCAATCCTCTCTCCAACATTTCTTTATACAGCTCCATAGCTTGATCTTCGTGCCCATGATTTGCATAACCGGAAATTATGATATTGTAGAGAATCAAGTCTCTTTCCGTGAGTTTTTGAAATATCTTTCCTGCATATTCAGTACTGCCAGACTTAAAATACATGTCAATTGTGGCACTAATCAGCTTCTCCTCCATTTCCATCCCTTTTCTTAGTGAGTAAGCATGAATTTGTGCTCCCGGATCCAGGGCCCCTGCAATGTACAGGCACCTAGCAAGCAGATGATTATGGGTGCATCAAAAGAAATGTTTGCATTCCCTCTATATTCATTCACCAGTTCAAATACAGCTTCACAGTGCTGTGCTTTGACATAACCAGTAAACAAAGCTGTCCACACGATAGAATTCTTTTCATTCAGAGAATCAAAAAGCCTCCGTGCTTCAGACATGTTACCTTGAGATGAATGACCCACGATCACAGAAGTTGTCGAAAAGGAGTTCTTGCACTCAATCGTCACATAAATTAAGTCTGCATATTTCATATTTCCACACTTGCAGTAAACATCCACCAAGGCACTCTTAACAAAGAGATTTGATATCACTCCATCTCTCAAAACCCAAGCATGAATCTCCTTTCCAAGCTTTGAATTCCGCATGCTGGAGCAAGTATTCAGAACACTAGCGAATGTGTGCTCATTCCACCCAAATCCACTGTCCCTCATTTTCATAAAGAAATTCAAGGACTCCTCCTCAAAACCGTTCTGTGCATAGCCAGAAATCAAAGTATTCCAAGACACTGTATTGTTCAACTCGGGTGATCTCTGGAACAGATCTAAAGCCATTTCCATCTTACCTTCCCTACAACAAGCTGCCATCATCGTATTCTTGGAAACCAAATTGACCTCCGCTTTTGATTCACAGAACACTCTGTATGCTTCTCTGAAACTCACATTTAGAGTACATGTCAATTAAGGAGCTCATGACATACTTATCCGTATCATTCCCCGTCCTCACCATATAAGCATGCAACTGTGTCCCATAACACTGCACACGTAACTTTGCCACCAAGTTTAGCATTGCCGTCAAAGTGAACTCGTCGAACTTAAGACGATCACGCATCGACTGCATCTTGTCAAACCATTCGAGCGCATCGCTTTCACGTCCTTCGATAGTCACTTAACCGGTCAGTATTGAATTATAAGTTACCAAGTCCCTGTCAGTGGCGGAGTCGAACAACGCCCTGGCTCGGGTCAAGTCCCGAGCCTTTACGTAAGCCGAAATCAGGGCGTTCCAGGAGTACAAGTTCCGCTGGGGCATTTCGTCGACCAGCTTGTGGGCTTCTCGCAAGAGGCCATTCTGGGAGTAGAGACGGATGAGCTGGTTGAACAGGAAAGTGCTGGGGACGAAGCCGGACTTAACTGCTCTCGCCTGGTAGGCTAGACCATCGTTCAAGGACCTCATTTACATGTTTGTGTCAGGTGTTACATGGGACTGGACGAGAAGAAGGAACCCATCTCTGCTCAAACGACCCTCGATACTTCCAGCTGCTAAGACAATAACAAAAGACTCAGGTTCGTGACACAGGACAGATTTCGGTGACGAGAGAGAGAGAGAGAGAGAGAGAGAGAGAGAATCAGTGTCAGTGTCAGCAGCCAAATCCTGGGCTGGCAGAAGTTGGTAATAGAACAGCAGATGTTGAATTTTGCTTTTGCCGGTTGATCATGTCCTTAAAAGACTGTTGTTTTTTTTTTTTTTTTTTGAAGACAGGAGGAATTAGGCTTTGCGGTAAACTGACAAACATGTCGCACCATAAACCCCTTCCTACACGCTAACATGGACCCACCACCACGGCATCACGCTTAATACCACTAGCGACCATGCTGGGATTTGAACTCATCCCTTTCGTGAGGGGGATGGAAGGCCAACCCAACGCGGCCACCACATGGGGTGGTGTCCTTAAAAGACTGTTAATCTCTCCTTCTATTCTTAATTTTGCAACTGTCTAAAATTCTCATTTTTTTCCTCTTAATTTTTACTTCAAAATGATTCTTTTCGAAGCTCTCACATTATTCTTCGACCTAGAAAAAGAAAAGTTCTCATTTTAATACAATATTCTTTATTCGTTTCTTTTTTGAATCTTTATGATCATTTTTAATTAAACGTAATAAACAAGTAAATTTCAGGGTTAATAGAGGTAATCTTTCCTTTATGATATCTTTTTATAACTTATTCAATTTGAGGGCAATCGGGTATTTAACACAAATTTGAAGGGAAAATTGCATTTTATAGCCTTAAATGTATGTGCATGACATGTATAGCTAGAAACTTAATGGAAGTTGATGACCGGAAAATAATAAGTTTTTGATGGGGTAAAATACAATCTTCACAATTTCAGGTTTAATGTGTATCATTCCATGGTTCAGAAAATAAAAAGGAAATTTCAAAAAATAAATCTTGCAAGTAGGTATGGTATGTTGGGTCTTATCAACAAGAGCTCCCATGTGCCACAAACACAACACTCATTTCATGCGTTAATGCGATAATTTATGTGATTAGGCTTTTAGCCGTGTCACTCATGCTTTCGCCCATATTTTTTGCCCTTTTCTCGTGTTTCACTCTTTCACCAGACCTCCAAGTCCACGCAAACTTTGCGTGGCTAATGACTCGAGTACCTCCCACGCTCACACAACAGAAAGATGCTTCCCTTGTCAAGGGATTCGAGGATTTGAAGGATAATTACAAATGTCTAGTAATCATTCAACTATGCCCCAAACTAATCCAAAAGTTAGTCAAAATGGTTGTTCACTAATATAGTCAAAATGATCGTTCACTAATAAATATTGACTCTGCAAGCAAATGTGCAAATCTCTTTGCTGAGATAGAATGAGATTCATCTTCTACTCTCTCTAATCTTGTGCCACAACCAGCAAAGAGTGGCTCTTTAGTTCAGTCTCAATCTGAAGTTTCCACATCCCATTGTTACATGTTCAAAGGTGTTGGGATCTTGAAGCCAAACCCTATATATGGTCATATCACAATTTCATCTATCTCTACCGAGCCACCTGCCGTCCATTTAGCCTTAAAACACATTGACTGGACAGCCACCGTGCTTGAGGAACTCCACAAAACATGGGAATTTGTTCCTCGTCAATCCTTGATGAATGTTGTTGGATGTAATTGGGTTTACAAAGAAAAGTTACATGGAGATGAATCACTTGACCTATTGAAAGCCTGACTTGTTGCAAAAGACTGTCATCAAGAGGAGGGCCTTGACTTCCTAGAAACTTCAAGTCCAGTAATCAAACAAGCCACGATTTGCATTATCCTATTCGTTTCTACTATTCAGAATTGTGAAATTTGCCAAGTAGATGTCAAGAATGCCTTACTTACATGGCAATCTCGATGTTCCTATCTATATGGAACAATTACCAGGTTTTCGTGATTCATCTTGTCATGACCATGTTTCCTTAATAAGTCCAACTTTTCATTCGACTTATCATAAATCATTTTATACAAAACGTATAGTTGCTTATTTTAGCATTCTCAGTAAGTGTTCTCCCCCCCCCCCCCCCCAAAAAAAGTGTCGCTAAGGACCCACTAACTATGTTTGACCATTTTTACCTGATACTAGGATTACAAGTAAATATAGACAATTTACATATAATAAAGGCTATATTTGGTCTATTGCAATGCATAGTGTACATCAAACTTCCAATTGCACTACTACAATCTAATTATACTAAAGGTTGCCCAATATTTTTCATCAATTGAATTGATACATCATATGATACATTTGACTCTTTAATTTCCAAATGTTCATATTTTTGAATATTTTTCTTCACATAGTAGCCTTGACTTAAAGTATAACCCCTGCTATGTTTGATCACCTTGATACCTAAAATTGTATCCATATATATAGTTTTTAACTTCAGTACCAACAATCAACATATCATCTATATATAAGCAGATTATAAATTCATACTCTTAGGTACGCCTTGAATAAATGCACTTTATTAGCACTGTTATGCTTAAATCCATATGATATACCATTGAATCTATTTTCTCATGCCATTGTTTCGATGTTTGTTTTTGTCTATGCTCACGTTGCTGTTCTCAACAAATTGCACCTTATTTGTAACTTCTTTTACATAATTAACCTCATGATCCTAAGAACCTTCCTCAATTAGAAGGAGTTTTTATCAAAATATAAACAATTAGGTTCTCAATCGTGTGGGAAAGTTTCTTTCAATAATCATTTTAAGTTGAAGGCAATTTTGAAATAATTGCAGTAAATTGAATACGCTTAGCAACTTCAAACATAAGGACTTTGAGTTTGGCAACATATATATGAAGTTCCTCCATTTGCTTAAAGACGGATTTTCCATTAATTATGATAAATTCAAAATATTTAATAATTCTATCTGTACTTTATTTGTCAGTATTGTATTTAGCCTCCAAGGCAAGCAAATGCTACTAGGATTTGTGTAAGATCAAAAATTTCATTTAGACAATCTTATAAAGTACTAAAAATTCTTCTTTGACACCTCCTTTCATTATCGATTCTTTCAAAGTGGTGCATCTTTGGAATCCATTGCCTCACTAAATGTTCTTGGATCTCTATCCAAATGAATTACCATGGATAGTTTATTCATAAAATTTTCATTATCCCCTTATACTAGGAGAGTTACAAAGTTAGAATCGAAATCTATTGTTTTCTTCACTCTTTAACTTCTTTGTGGCTCACTTGGAAAATTAAACAATTTTCTTTTTCTTGATGAAGAATTACGTGCATCAATTGTTGTTTTTGAATATGCTAAGGTATCGTTTGAATGTTGAAGAAATTTGTGTCCTAGAAATTCAACACCTCTTGATTTCACAATAATATTAGATTCAACATCCAATAAACGATAAACTTTAGAATTTTAGTACATCCAATAAACACACTTCTTAATGTCCTTGGTCATTATTTGATTTGCTTAGAATGTACAAAGCATCTCCATACTTTAAAGTAAGGATAAGTGCATTTAAAGTTGTAAAACTTGTCATGAAAGTATAATTTAGTCCTACAACTTTCAAAAAACACAATCAAGTCCTAAAATTTGTCACAAAAGTGAAGTTGAGTCCTAAAACTCTTTAAAAGTGCAATCAAGTTTAAAATTTGTCAAGTTGGTGCAATCAAGTTCTAAAACTTGTTAATATTTTTCATTTGTCAAGTTGAATGGAGTTAATGGAAAGACTTGATTGCACAAACTTCATCATTTTTAGGACTTGATTGCACTTTTTAAAAGTTTTAGGACTCAATTGCACTTTTGTAATAAGTTTTAGGACTTAATTGCATTTTTTGAAAGTTTTGGGATTCAATTGCACTTTCAAGATAAGTTTTAGGATTTTCAGTATATTTATCCCTTTAAAGTACTAGATGCTACTACCTTTCTTTTCTATAATTCACATGGAAGTATCTTAAATTTCCTTGATGGAATTTTGTTATGAATGTTACATGCAGTAAGAAGTGCTTCTCCCCACAGATTTATTGGCAATTTCGCTTGTAAGATCATGGCATTAACCATATTTACCAAAATTTGATTCTTTCTTTCTACCAATCTATTTTGTTGTGGTGTATAATGTGCACTTGCTTGATGCACAATGCCAATTTTCTTCACAAAATGCCAAAAAAAAAAAAAAAAACTATTGAGAAGTATTCTTCTCCTAGATCATTTTTCAAAACTTTGATTTTTAACTGTAGTCTCATGTATCTTGAACACATAATTTTTTTTTTTTATTTCATACGATAAACAATAGTATATCTAGAGTAACAAAAAATAATATAATAACATAACAATTTCATCTTTAGATCTTTCTACTTTTGAGAATAATTTCTTAGTCATCTTTGCTTGTGAACATATTTCTCATTCCTTTTTATCTAGATTATGACATAATATCATACTACCTTTTTTCACAAATTTCAAAGTAGTTAAGCAACATGAGATAATCTATTATGCCACAAGGAAGATGACTCAACCATATAAATAGAAACAAAAGTTTCAATAATACTTGTCTATCAAGATTCCGAGAGGTCGATGCAACCACTATCTCCATCTTCATGAAAACAATAATACCTTAAGATTATTGAGAAAAATTGATTATTGATGAAGACGGAGCAATAATTGATAATGCTTGATGGGTTATGATGATCACTGTTCATAAGGTATTATTTGCCTTCAATATTGTTGTCGTGGGGCTTAGAACAAATAGTCCTTTAGGATATAAATAAAATCTACAGAGAAACGAGTTGAACACTAACTTAATTTCTCCCTTGGAATTTCACCTTGAATGTATTATCAAAGTTGTGTGTGAAAAGAGAAGAAGAGAGAGTTACAAAGAAATTGTTGTTTGGATAGTTGTGATGAACAATATATGATTTAGTGCTATGAACAATTTTAAGGCTTTTTTTGTTTTTCGAAAAATGAATGATTTGAAAAATATTTTCTTAAAAAAAAATCCCTTATATTTCTTATAAATATGAATAAGAGAAAATATTTTAATCGTCAATGAAATTATTTAAATATAAATTATTATCGATAATAAAAATATTTTTCATTAGCTGATTATTTCAAACTACATAAGTTATTATTTTTAAGAAAATATTTTTCAAAATATTATGTTTAGTGAAACAAATGTTTCTTAAGACGAATGGGTGTGCATAAAAAGGAAGTGACTAACTATGAGAGAGAGAGAGATGGACTTGTTTGTGGACAGGGTCAGGGTCGACCCAAAAACTACGTCGAGAGTTGACGAAAAGTTAAATGACCCAAAAACTACGTCGAGAGAGTTGACGAAAAGTCAAATGGGAAAAATAATCTCTATTTTTTTTTATGGGTGTAAATGATCTGGATACACTGCATCTTTGCGTTGGCCGGCTGTGGACGCGCCCACCTTTGAAAGCGCAAGTAATAGAGAAAAGTCATCTCTAGTTTTCTGTGGGTGTAATTTCCCAGATGCACTGCATTTTTGCGTCGGCCAGGTGGGTACTCGCCCCCTTTTGGAGGGCGCTGTACTTCTTTGATTTGTTGAATTGCGCGCATTTGTTGGGTTGACTGACTTGGGCCTTTTGCACGGGTCAAGGTGACTCCAAAGTCAAGGATCATCCCACATACTCCCAATCTTTTTAAGTAGCGCCTCCTCCGCACACAAAAAGCAATTCCTTACCAATTTCTCTTTGCCCAAAGAAAAACAGAGGCATGATTGATGCTCTTAGCTTCATGGATACCTATCAAGCGTTGTTACTCATTCTTGTTCTGTTGCAACTGCTGACTAGCATTGCAAAGCCGAGTAATCAGCTGTGCGCTTCATCCTGTGGTGACATTCACAATATAAGCTACCCATTTCAATTGCAGAGTGATTCAAAGGGATGTGGTTTATTAAAATATGAGCTGACTTGTGAAGGTAATCGTACTGTTGCATATTTTGGTGTTGGCAGATACTATGTGCAGTCTATCGATTATTCTAATAACCAAATTAGATTGGTAGACGACGGGATTCATAAGGACAATTGCTCGTCTCTCCCCCATCACTTGCCAACATGGGGTGATAGGCTCTTTGGCGAACAATACTTCAGCACATCCCGTAATGTGGTCATTGTGAACTGTTCAAAGACAGTTAGTTCTCCATTCCACATCTCTATTAATCCATCATGCATTGTGGGGTCGTATTCTTCCAACGTATCATCGAGTTGGAAGTTGTATGCTTTGGTCAATTCAAAAGCATCAGATGTTAGGGACTTTTGCACCATTCACAGTGGGACCTGGGTATCAAATTATTCGGTGAATAATGAGCAGATAAACAGCAGCCTCTACAACTACGAGCTAATCCATAACATCATGGCTGATGGATTTTTAATAGACACTCCGTTGGTCCCCCGGACCGTCTGTCACTTTTATCGTTTCGATAACATCCGCTTGTGGTCTTGCGGACCCATCGTCAACAAAAGTTTCTTTTGCCACTTTGATTTCGGTAGCATCTTCAAAGGTCAGGTTTGCGGATTCAAGAAATATGATCACGGTAAGCATCGGTTGACAATGAAACTTTACTGCAATTTTTCCATGATTGTGCACTCTTTCACTTGCTACTCAAATTCAAATATGTAAAAGTAATTCAAATCCAAGAAAATCATGACGAAGTATACATGTTAGTATAGGTCAACATCTGTGTATTTAAAAGATTTCAGGAGCGGTGTTACATATTGGAATCAAATTGTAGGAGTTGAAAATTGGCCAAAAAAACAAAGTGGTAGTAGAAGTCACCACAAACAGACCCATCATCAGCTGCACACATAAATGAGTCAAAGATTATACTTCCTTTCCACTAAACGATAGGATTCCCGTTGTGAAAAAAAAGGGGGGGTCATTGTTCGAGCAGCCACATGACTACTTTTTTGTCGGCATAGAGTTGCAGATTTTCTTGTTTTCTTAATTAGTCACTTAACTAATATTCTAAGAAACACTTGTACTAGCAAATTCTTTAAAAATTGCATTTACCTACTCATGGAGAAACAAAATTATCAATTAAAAATGAAAATCGCATTTTCTCTATATTCGTTGACTGCTAAGAAAGCTAAAGGAGTTCATTGTATCGTTGATCATTTATGTGAAACAAACTTATTATTTCTTGCTAATGCACGTATCCCACTTCTCATATTCTTTTAGACAAAACTCAGCTTGCACAAAGTAGTTAGCTACTACTCTGTTTCCCTGTGAGTTTTGATTTCCAGACATCTTTTCCTTCAAATCCTTTTCAAATCATTCATTCCTTCCACAGGTCTCCAAGATGATATGACCCGTTGGATAGCTATGGATTTTATATATCTACTAGGTAAGCCACAATGATTTGTTCTAAAAATAATTTGAAAAACTGATTCTAACCTATCAAGATTATTTTCAGTGTATTTTTGTGGAGCAAAGTTCGTAATTGGGATGCCATTTGTTGGGATCCTTCTAATCTACATCTACAGAAGAAGGCACTTAGCAATGGACAAGAACATCGAAAAAATTTTGCAGGCTCACAACAACTTTTTGCTCATAAGATACTCTTACTCGGATATCAAGAAGATCACTGTGAATTTTAAGCACAAACTGGGAGAAGGGGGATATGGTTCTGTGTACAAAGGAACACTCCGAAGCGGCAAAGAAGTGGCCATCAAGATTTTGAAGCAGGCCAAGGCCAAGGCCAAGATTTTATCAATGAAGTGGCTATTGTTGGAAGAATTTACCATGTTAATGTAGTGCAACTCATTGGTTTTTGCTTTGAAGGCTCGAAACAAGCACTCGTATATGATCTCATGTTGAATGGATCCTTGGATAAGCAAATTTTCACGGAGGAAGGTGATAAGTTTCTCGATTAAAAGAAAATATATGAGATTGCTCTTGGGGTAGCAAGATGAATTGAATACTTACATAGAGGGTGTGACATGCAAATACTACACTTTGATATCAAGCCTCACAATATTCTTTTAGACAAGAATTTCACTCCGAAAATTTCTGACTTTGGACTTGCGAAACTTTATCCTGCTAATCATAGCATAGTCTCATTGACTATTGCAAGAGGGACGTTGGGATATATGGCGCCAGAGTTGTTCTACAGAAACATTGGTAGGGTATCTTATAAAGCAGATGTCTATAACTTCGGGATGTTGCTCATGGAAATGGCAGGTAGAAGGAAGAATGTGAATGCAAATGCGGAACACTCAAGCCAAATTTATTTTCCATTGTGGGTGTATGACCAAGTCAGTGAAGAAAAAAGTGTTCAAATAGAAATTGTAGCAGAGGAAAGGAATGTGATAAAGAAGATGATAATAGTTGCACTTTGGTGTATACAATTAAACCCTGACCATCGGCCTTCAATGAGCAAAGTCCTGGAAATGCTTGAAGGAGATATTGATGAACTCCAAATGCCTCCAAAACCACTTATTTATACAACTGATGTGCCAGTTAACAATGATGAAGCTGAGATGGAGCTGGAAACATTCTCCACTTCATCAAGTACTCCCATAATTTATACTAGCTTTCCTTTGGGAGATACCAATGATGTTTAGAGTTCCATGCATAGTTGGATTGGAAATGTTTTGTGTGTATTTGTTATATGTTCCACAATCTAGGATCATGTTAGGAGGGACTTGAGATAGTTTAGCTCGACAAAGGTTACTTTTGAGATTGTCTTCTTCTAGCTCTTAGGTTGATGTTGTGTTATTGTATTTCATATGGTTTTATTCCCTTGCATCCTCCTTCGAAAAGATATACCCATTGGTAAGAGGGCAAGGACAAAAATGATGGGTGAAGGTGATGGACAATGAGAATTTTTCTCCTTTGATTCTGTTTCGTATAGGAGCGCCGTGGAGTTCATGACCTCTTTGGAGAAAGATCTGGCCTTGATTCCTTCCGAGGCATCTCCCAGGATTTGCTCTTTCTGAATGGTTCCCATATGAGCTTTCAATCCTTAAGAAGAGGTGCAGAATCAGTGGCTGGTTATATTTTTGGTTTTCTTTGCTTTGTAGAAGCTGCTGCGTCTAAATTTTGGGTTGGTTCCTCATTTTCCACAGCTTCTACAAACCAATGAGAATCTTCAAATTGGCCATGGTTACCGTTCTGCCAACAGAATTTTTCTTTTTCCTTACAAATACGTAGTGTTGTTGTCCTTAGATTATGCCACTTGACGATATGATACATGACAAGGGTAACATGACAAGGGTATACTAAATAAAAAAAATCGCTCAAATAAATTTTAACTTGATAAATAAAAAAGCCGCCTTTGAAGTGCATTGCCATGCATTTTTTTCAATGAAGCTACTGATCAAATGTAAGAATCTATCATGAACTACTGAATATGAGCTGTTCACGTGCTATATTGGCACAAAGTACCTAACTCCAGATCAGTTTGGTCTACTCTATGTAAGAGATTGAGAGCCTTGTCACTTCAAATGTCATTTCATATTTCTAATCGGAATATCAGATGGTTAGCCACAGAATTCGGAAGCAGATAAAAACGTAAGGGGATCTTTGCAGGCATCTGAATTCGCAGGTTGGGGGAAGTGTGCCACAGCAACCAAGACATCGTGCTGGATGAAATATACAGATACTCTCCAATACCCCAATTCTTGAATAAATGGTACCGAATCAAGGAATTTGTTCTGCTGGAAGAAGAAATTGAATCGAGTAGAGAAATGACTGAGGATATGTATTAAAACCATAAAATGTTTCACACAGTCTTGGATTGGAAGGATTCATCTACTGATGAAACTGATGCAGTACCAGAAACTGAATACTGTACTTCTGTCAGTATCTCAACTCTACTTTTTGAGTAAATACTTTACACCACCGATGTACCAAATGGAAGCCCAAAACAAAACAAGTTGACCAACAATTAGCCGACTTGAGTCCAATTCTGCCCCGGTCCCTTGACGATCATCCTGATCTCGAAGATAGCAGCAGCTTACACTGGTCCATTATAAACAACCTTCATAGCCAAGTACACCGACCTAGCATCATCTGCCCAGGAAGTGTAGGCACAATCATTCCTGGCCTCGTTACATATTAGTTCAAATCCATTTCCTCAAGATAATAGGAATCCAGCATCGTGTTTAAACTAATGAAAGTTTTTTCAATTTATTTTGACGTGTCTCGGATAGCAAACTATATTGCAAAATGCACCTCTATAGTATTCTGAGCAAATTGATTAGCTTGTTCCTATTGAGAGAAAATATCATGTTCAGAAACAACCTCTACAACTTGCACGGTCACATTCCTTGATGAGATGCACCCGTTTTCATTACACCAATTCGTTTCTTGCCCACTCTACTGAAATATTGAAATTGACACAACAAAAGAAGTAGAATCAAACCAAATTGATATAATATCCAAGAATGCATAAATTTCCTGCCATCTTTATTGAAAGAATATTCACACCTGCAACTCCAATTAAATCAAACGTCAAAGGTACATTCGAATCTGCCTCAACAGTGGCTTTCGCTGCTGTAATACTGACTGAGATGGCTTGTATAATGTTCAAACCTTCACATATTGATGCAAGTGTAGCACCCACCAAGCAATGACCAGCACCGGTAAGCTTCTTAACAGATGAAGGAAGGCCAGGAAGATGCAAAGCAAAGAGATGAGAGGTTCCCTCAATATGTCTGGCATCATGAAACTTATGTGAATGGCAATCAGATGAGATCAGTTTGTGGAGTTCTGAATTTATGCCAAGCCATTGGGGTTTCTCCACGAAAGCTCTTGTCAATATAGATCCCTCTTTAGAGCATAGAAATACTCCTTGTGCGCCTATGGTTACGGCTACAATTTTTATGCCCTTCTCAAGCACAAGAACTATTGCGGGTTTTAGAATTTTGATGAGAGATTCCGGAGGACAACTCTTTTCGCTCTTATACCTTTCGCTCAAACCATAAAACTTCCCAGGAGATCGAGCATCTGCCATTGCAAAGAGCTCATCTTCATTTGGAGATACGTAAGTTACCTGCGAAGAGCCCACTCTGTGTCATTAGCAGATCTTCAAGATGAAGCTTTCAGAATCTAGGAACCGCTTAATGCCACTGTTAAACTATGCCCATGTGAGCTGAATTTCGTTTATTCTAATGTCATATTGTTTTTATAGCTGAAAGGGATGCCAAAACCAAGAAGTCAACTATGTAAACCAGTAACTTTTTATTTCATGCCTGAATGATATGAACTTGACGCAGTCAATCTTTTCTAATAGTAAGATCTTATCAACGTTTAACAATATTGCAAACATGAATTAATTGTATATGATGTATGGTTTACACTTTCCCAATTGATTTAGGTAAAGATTATGTGTGTATCACACTTAAGTGTATTCACTATGGAAAAGTTTCCTTCAACTCATCTGGACTGCAAATTAATATCCTAGTGGAAGCATTACATCACAAGCCATCCAGACTCTTGGAAATGTAATCACCAGGCTACGAATTGGACATACATTTTTAGCGAATGTCTATGCAAAGCCACTAAATTTTGTTTTGATATGCTACATGCAGAATTCTCCAACCTGAACCACAACTTTCACCATTTTTCTCCATAGCCATGCAGATGGTAAGCGATTCTATGAAATATGTTGAAAATGACAGCTCTCAAACAATGGTCTGAGTTAATCAATTTGAAGCACTAAACTTTTCTCATCATAGTATTTCCCATTTTGCTCCCTGTCAGTCTAGTGCTAAGGATGATGGTAATCAACTACTCCATTAGCAATCGAGTCAGAAATTTGAGATTGAAAGACATGATCTCATGAATTCCATAAAATGCATTATTGAACTTATCTGATTGTTTATCGACTTCAGACTTAAATAAGTTTACTCAGCACATTGAAAACAGCACAAAAGAAAGCAAATGCACATTTCAAGGTGAAGAACAGAGTTCTATCATCACAGTTGCAGTCTCTTAAAGCTGCAATTCATGCTATAGAGGTGAGTCATTATGTTGAGTATGTTTTATATTTCCACTGCAACCCATGTGTTTTTACTCTAGAGACTACCTTGAATTCTTGTTGTCTATATGGATAGATGCTTCTAGTGTATAATTGCAAAATATTTAGCTGTCTGTAAAGCTAAATATAGCAAAGTTCCATCACTACAATCTATTTAACAGATTTTACTAGGCATGACAGACAAGCTGTTAAACTGAGCGTGTTAACCTTCAATAGGATGCCCAGTAGATCTCCAATGCTCCAACAAGTGATTCCCCGACACATAGTGCAAAGGATAATGTTAGCAAAATCATGGGAAGACACAGAAACCTCAACAAGAAAACCGATTAATATAGAAACGACAAAGAATTTGCTTGCCTTGGCAAGTTGCCTACAACCATGCATGAAGAACAGACATTCACCACATCAAGGCGGAGCAAATAAGAAGAAAAACATTCTCAAATCTTAGTACCTCAAATATATACAGTTTACTCACAAATTTTAAATCCAAAATGTGAAGACAACATTTTTGACCAAAAAAAAAAGTGAAGACAAGATTTGACAAAATCCTAATGACCAATTCTTATCCCTTGCAGACCTCCAAAAAGATCTCATCTTGGGATGTCCTCAAAAGTTATTAATTCTGATTAGAATCAGGCTGGCATACCCAAGAATTTGAGTTACAATAAACAGATGCTTGTATTAAAAAAAAAAACTATTTTTTCCCCTAAGAACAATTAGGCTTGACCATGTACCTTGTGAATCTAAAGGAAACTCTCTCAAATTACAGCAGAAGCAGATAGGATGGACATAGACATAGTCAAGACTCAAAACAATATCACGCACTTTTACTGAGAAAAGATGGTAGGTTCTTTATTTTTATCACGTCTTTTAATACAGACGGAGCTAAAGGATTTATCTAGTATTTTTCTCCATTTCCCATGGCTTAAGACAAGAAGGAAATTGAACAAGACCAATACTAAATAACGTTTACGCTGAAACCCTACAAAATATTATGTCCTAGGTCGCCATGCATCGAGTTCGTATGCCAAAATAATTTATTGAGCCAATATGGTGCCTTGAAAAGTCTTGCTGAAACAGAAAGTGCGTAGGCTTACTCATGTGTGCTATACCTTTTTTATTTTTTTACGTCAAAAGGTGTGCTATACTGACCTGCCATGTCAAGGCCCACAGCACTGATAGAGAAGGGCTTCCGTCCCAGCTTCGACATGCAGTCGGCAATATTCCTTGCTACACCTCCTAAAACATAGTGAACCTAAAAGACCAATGTCATACATAGACGTGCACAGAAAGTACTGAACAGTGTAGTGTGTCGTCACAAAGGTTCTCAGCTGATGCCGTCAGCGAAGAAGGTTTTGGAGATGTGTAATATTTGTTTTGCTTTCTTATAACATACAGGGGGGCGGAATTGACTTGTTTGTTGATAGGGTTGACCTAAAAATCACATTAAGAGAGTGGAAGGAAAGTGGAGAAAGAAGGATCAAATGGGGAAAATGATCTTTCGATTTTTTTATGGGTGTAAATTTTCTAGATGGGTTGAATTTTTGCGTTGGCCGGCTATGTACACGCTACGAGTGCGCTGGCCTCCTTAAATTTATTGAATTGCGGGCATTTGTTACGTTGCCTGGGCTTTTTCTATAGGACAAGACGACTCCAAAGTAGAGGATCATCCCATCTATTTCCAACCTTTTTGTATTTTGCCTCCTCCGCGTACATAAAAAGCAACTCTTCACCAATTTCTCTTTGCCCAAAGATAGAGAGATATGATTGATTCTCTCAGCTCCATGGACACTTATTGAGCATTGCTACTCATTCTTGTTCTATTGCAAGTACTGACTAGCACTGCAAAGCCGAGCAATCAGTCATGCGTTGCTTCATCTTGTGGTGACATTCGTGTTATAAGCTATCCATTTCGATTGAAGAGTGATCAAAAGGAATGTGGTGACTCGATATTCGAGCTAGCTTGTGAAGGTAATCACACTATTCTATACTTAAATGATGACAGATATTATGTGCAGTCTATCGAATATTCCTATGGACGAATTAGATTAGTCGACGACGGGATTCACATGGATGATTGCTTGTCTCTCCCCCGTCACTCGTTGTTATGCTCTGACTTGGGTAGTGTTTATTTTTGGTCCGTCAACAATCGTTTTGAGGAACTAGACAACCCATATCGACTAAGGAATTGCTCAAAGCCAATTAGTTCTTCATTATACATCACCCCCAGTCAATCATGCATGATGAGGTTGTATTCTTCCAACACATCATTGAGTTGGAACTTGTATGCTCTGGTCAATCCAAAAGTATCGGATGTTAGGGATTTTTGCACCATTCGCAATTGGACGGAGTTATCAAATTATCCTCAGGGTGAAGAGCAGATAAATAGTAGCTCCTACAACTACGAGCTAGAGTTGTTAAACGGGTGGGTCAGGTCGGGTTTGGGTCGGGTCATTAATGGTCCGACCCAAATTAACCCATTAACTCATTTATGATCCATTTATGCTTAATGTAAATTTTTCGACCCATACCCAACCCATACCCGACCCAACCCATATTAATAAAATATTTTCTTATTTAACCAAATTTAGAAAAACTTATTCCTATGTTTTTTTTTAAAGATTATATTACTAAAATACTTCCAAGCTTATTTCTTTTATATATATATATATATATATATATATATATTATTTTTTAAAAAATGGTATTGCTAAAATATTTTTATACAACACAAATTTAATGGACAATTCTTATAATTTTTAAAATAATTATTTAAAAAATCGAATTTTAATTATTTTTTATTTTTTAAAAATTAATTTTTAATTATTATTATTTTTAAAATATATTCTTCTTCTATCGGCGAGGCTCGAGCCTCGTCGGATCTGGCGAGGCGGTGGCTCGAGCCTCGCCGGGCGTCGGCGGGCGCCGACGAGGCTCGAGCCGCCACCTCGCCCGAGCTCGAGGCTCACCCGGCCAATCGCGCCCATTGCCGTGCCGGCAACAGGAGGAAGAAGAAAGAAAAAAAGAATATGGGTGTATTGGGAAATTGTAAATGGGTTCATTTATAATGAGTTAATAAATGGGTTTTAAATTGGTCTATTCTCAAACCCATTTAAGACTCATATATCTCAATCTTTTTGTTTTTAAAACACATTATGGATGCATTGAGAAATAAGCTTGACTCATTAACGACCCATTTAAACATATATGGGTCCATAAATGGGTCAATGACCCATTTTGACACCTCTACTACGAGCTAATCGATAACATCATGACTGACGGATTTTTTCTCAACTATGTTGCAAATGCGTCCCCTGCGTCGTCCGAGCCTCTCTATTGTTTTTTTGATTTCTATAGCATCTTCAGGGGTGAGGTTTGCATATATGGCCCCTTTCACTCAAGCTTCAGAGCTTGCGTCTTTGATTTCCATAGCTTCTTTAGAGGTGAGGCTTGCGGATACTACTTCGTCTATGACGGCCGAAAGCATCGGTTGGCAATGAGATTTTATCGCATTTTTGTATAACAGTGGACACTCTTTCACTAGCAACTTTCTCTTCAAAACTAGAATATGTAAGAAATATATCAAATCCCAGAAAATCATGACAAAGTATACATTTTAGTATAGGTCAACATCTGTGTATTTGAAAGATTTGGAGAGCTTTGCGTTACATATTACAATCCCATTGTAGGAGTTAGCAAAATCATGAAAAAAAAAAGTGACAGTAAAGTCACCCCAAACATACTATTCATCAGCTGCACGCATACATATGTCTAGACTATACATCCTTTCCACAAAACAATAGAATTCCCAATATATGTTTATGTTAAGTCATTGGTCGAGCAGCCACTTGACTAGTTTTTAGTAGGCATAGGTTGATGGGAGAACGGTAACAATTCGAACAATATCGAATTAACGCAACGGAATAAAATAATCTCCCCTCTTGTGTAAACCTAATAGGAATCGATATTATAAATTAAAATAAATACCAAGCACGTGAACACAAGGCGATTTTTTACGTGAAAACCCTCCTTGATGTGAGGAGATAAAAAACCATGGAACCGGAGTCCACCCGAAAATCTTCACTATCAACAAAATTGGGTGAACAATGTTCTTCTCTAGCAAATACTAGAAATACATAGCAACAAAAATCTCAAGAACATAATTCTTGGAAATACACATGAATTTCACAAGAGATCAAGGATAAATCTGACAAAAAACGCAGGTTTTGATCAATCCAAGAAAAAACCTGATGTAGAGAGCTTCAAATGAAAATCAAACTGTTCAGATTTGAGAAGATTGCGCCACGAACATGCTGACAAAATTTCAGCTCAATCGGACCACGAATCGACTTTCGTAGGACTTCCTCCACATAGGAGTGAACCCAGCTAACAAATCTCCCCCTCATGATAATGTGGAGGGATTTACCATCCATGCTATCAATTGGTAATGTTCAAGCTTCTCTCTTGGTAGAGTATTCGTCATAATATCAGAACCATTATGATCCGTATGAATTTTCTCAAGTTCCAATAAATTTTCATCTAGAACATCCCTTATCTAATTATATCTAACATCAATATGTTTCGATTTATAATGAAAAGATGAATTTTACCAAGATGTATTGCACTTTGATTATCACAAAATAGCACATACCTCTTTTGCTTGAACCGAAGTTCTTCAAAGAACTTCTTTATCCATAGCATCTCTTTACTAGCTTCAGTCGCTACAATAAATTTAGCTTCGATTCTAGAAAGTGCAACACACTGCAATCTTGACTTCCATGACACAGCTTCACCCGCAAAAGAAATCAAATAACTAGAAGTAAATTTACGAGTATCAATATCTCATGCCAAGTTGGAATCTGTGTATCCAACTAACTCAAATTTCCTGGTCCTGAAACCGAGTTTCAAATTTGAAGTTCCCTGAAGATACCTCATAATCCATTTCACTGCATTCTAGTGCTCTCCGCTTGGATTTGACAAATAACGATTAACAACACCAACTGCGTGCGCCAAGTCTAGGCGTGTACATACCATTGAATACATTAAGCTTCATACAGCTGAGGCATATGGAACACTTTTCGTATTTTTCTTCTTTTTATCAGTCGTAGGACTTTGCTTTATCTTTAACTTAAAGTGGGCAGTAAGAGGAGTACTAACCACTTTAGCCTTGTCCATGTAAAATTTCTTAAGAATCTTATCGATATATTTCTCTTGCGACAAAAAAAACTTCTTAGTATGTTTGTTTCGGGTAATTCTAATACTAAGAATCTGCTTTGCCAAGTCCACGTCTTTCATGGCAAAAGATTTGCTCAACTGTTTCTTCAATAACTCAATTCTTGAAATATTCTTGCCAACAATCAGCATATCATCAACATAATGCAAGAGAATAATAAAGTCATCATCAGAAAATTTTTGGACAAACACATAGTTATCCGAGGAAGTCTTCTTATAGCTTGCTTTGTTATAACTGATGCAAAATTTTTATATTTCTGAAAGGCCGCCCGACCTGACCCGAATTCAGAAGATCCGGATTCAGAATGGCCGTCCCTTGGAGACCAAACCCAACGGCCCAAATTAAAAAGATCCAGAATAGCATGTCCATCGAAGACTCGACCCAACCCGACTTGTTTTCCCTCCCCACCCTCTTTTCTCTCCTACATGCATAGAGGATAGAGGACTCAAGAAAGTTACTCGGGGAAGAAGGAAGCCATGGAAGAAGCTTCGAGCTCGCCGCCGCCACCGCCACCGCTGATTGGCGACCCGCTGACCAACTCGTCCGCCTCCTTCTCGTCCCTGGACGACCTTGCCCACGAGCTCGCCTCCCTCGAGGACCTCACCAGCCGCGGGTCATGGTGGTTCGTCCTCGACAAGGTCGCCCACGCCTGGTCCCTCTCCCTCCTCCGCCACCCCCACGACCACCTCAACTACCTCTCCTACAATGCCCTCGCCCTCGCCAATTGACCCAACCCGACCCGATCCAACCTGATCCGACCCGACCGACCCTAATTCAAAAGATCCGGATCCGGAATAGCCGGTCCGTCGGTGACCCAACCCGTTTTCCCTCCCCCACCCTTTTCTCTTTTCTCTTCCTGCGTGCGTAGAGGGGAGAGGACTCGAGAAAACTACTCGGGGAAGAAGGGAAGCCATGGAAGAAGCTTCGACCTCACCACTGCCACTGCCGCCGCCACCGTTGACGATCTACTAATACCTTAAGATTATTGAGAAAATTTGATTACCGATGAAGATAGAGCAATAGTTGATAGTGCTTTGATGCTTTGATGTGTGATAACGATCACTATCCTTAAGGTATTATTTGCCTATATTATTGTTGCAGTGGGTTTAGAACAAATAGGATATACATCAAAGATGGAGATAAACGAGTTCAACAATTACTCAATTTCTCCATTGGAATTTCACATTGAATGTATTGTCGAAGTTGTGTGTGAATATTGAAAACGAGAGAGTTACAAAAAAGTAGTTGTTCGAACAGTTATGATGAACAATATATGATTTAGTGCTATGAATAGTTTTAGGGCCTCATTTGTTTCCCGAAAAATGAATAATTTAAAAAGTAATTTCCTAAAAACAATCCATCACATTGCTTATAAATATGAATAAAAGAAAAATATTTTCTTTGTTAACGAAATTCAAAATAAAAATATTTTTTATTAGCTAATTATTTCAAGTGATATAAATTATTATTTAAAAAATTGTTAAAATATTTATTTTTCAAGAAATAAATGCATCTTAAGACGAATGGTTATGTGTCAATAGGAAGTGACTGATAGGGAGAGAGAGAGATGGACTTGTTTGTGGATGGGGTTGAGATCGACCCAAAAATTATGTAGAGAGAGTTGACGAAAAGTCAAATGCGAAAAAATCATCTCTAATTTTTTATGGGCGCAATTTCCTAGATGCACCCGACCTTCGACCCAAACTTCACGTCGTGAATTTTCTAGATAGACTGCATTTACGCGTTGGCCAGCTGGGTACTCGCCCCCCGACGTCGCTGCACTTCTTTGATTTATTGAATTGCGTGCATTTGTTGGGTTGACTGACTTGGGCTTTTCGTACGGGGCAAGGCGACTCCAAAGTCAAGGATCATCCCAACCCCTCCCAATCTTTTTAAATTGTGCCTCCTCCGCACACAAAGAGCAATTCTTCATCGATTACTCTTCGCCTAAAGACAAACAGACACATGATTGATGCTCTTAACTCCATGGATACCTATCAAGCGTTGCTACTCATTCTTGTTCTATTGCAACCGTTGACTAGCACGGCAAAGCCGAGTAATCAGCTGTGCGTCGCTTCATCCTGTGGTGACATTCATAATATAAGCTATCCATTTCGACTGAAGAGTGATCCAAAAGGATGTGGTTTATCAAGATACGAGCTGGCTTGTGAAAGTAATCGCACTGTTATGTACGTTGATAGTGGCAGATACTATGTGCAGTCTCTCGATAATTCCATTGAGGGAATCAGATTGGTAGATGACGGGATTCACAAGGGCAATTGCTCATCTCTCCCTCGTCACTCTCTGAGACGTTTCGATTTTTCCTTGAAAAGGCTATACTATCCACTCAATAGTTCGGTGACTGTGGTCATTGTGAACTGCTCAAAGCCGGTTAGTTCTTCATTTTATATTGCTATTAATCCATCATGCACTGTGGGGTCGTATTCTTCCAACACATCATCGAGTTGGAAGTTGTATGCTTTGGCCAATCCAAACGTATCAAATGTTAGGGACTTTTGCACCATTCGTAGCTGGACCGAGGTATCAATTTTTTTGCAAATAATGAGCAGATAAATAGTAGCCTCTACAACTACGAGCAAATCCATAACATCATGGCCAGTGGATTTCTTCTCGAAACGAGTTACTGCTTTTCTATATTCGATTTCCGTGACTACCTCAAGTATCAGGGTTGCAGATTCCCCACCCAGAGTCTTTTATTTTACCTCTTTGATTTCCCTAGCATCGTCAGAAGTCAGGATTGCAGAGCCGAGTTCTCTTATGGCGGTAAGCATCGATTGACAATGAAACTTTACCGCAATTTTGCATGATTGTGCACTCTCTTTCACTTGTTACGTTCTCCTCAAAATTCAAATACGTAAAAGTTATTTCAAATCCAAGAAAATCATGATGAAGTATACATGTTAGTATAGGGCAACATTTGTGTATTTGAAAGATTTCAGGAGCTTTGTGTTACATATTGTAGTCAAAATGTAGGAGTTGCAGAATTGGCAAAAAAGAAGTGATATTAGAAGTCACCACAACAGACCCGTCATCAGCTGCACACGTAAATGAGTCTAGATTATATTTCCTTTCCACTGGACGATAGAATTCCCGTTGTAAAAAAAAGATGGTCATTGTTCGAGCAGCCACATGACTAGTTTTTTGTCGGCATAGAGTTCAGATTTTCTTGTTTTCTTAATTAGTTACTTAACTAACATTCTAAGAAACACTTGTACTAGCAAATTGCTTAAAAAATTGCATTTACCTATTCATGGAGAAACAAAATTATCAATTAAAAATGAAAATCACATTTTCTTTGTATTTGTTGACTACTAAAAAAGCAAAAAGGAATTTCTCGTATCGCGATCATTTATGTTAAACAAAGCTTATTATTTCTTGCAAGTGCACGCATCCCACTTTTCATATTCTTTTAGACAAAAGTTAACTTGCACAAAGTAGTTAACTATTACTCTGTTTCCTCGTGAGTTTTGTTTTCTAGACTTCTTTTCCTTCAATTCCTTTTCAAATCATTCATTCCTTTCACAGGTCTCCTAGGTTTTATGACCGTTGAGATAACTCAGGATTTTATATGTCTACTAGGTAAGCCACAATGATTTGTTCTTAAAATAATTAAGAAAACCTTATTCTAACCTATCAGAATTATTTTCAGCGTGTTTTTGTGGAGCAAAGTTTGTAATTGGGATGCCATTTTTTGGGATATTTCTAATCTACATCTACAGAAGAAGGCACTTAGCAATGGACAAGAACATCGAAGAATTTTTGCAAGCTCACAACAACTTTTTGCCCATAAGGTACTCTTACTCGAATATTAAGAAGATCACTGCAAATTTTAAGCACAAACTGGGAGAAGGGGGATATGGTTCCGTGTACAAAGGAACACTCCGAAGCGGCAATGAAGTGGCCATCAAGATTTTGAAGCAATCCAAGGCCGGTCAAGATTTTATCAATGAAGTGGCTACTATTGGAAGAATTTACCATGTTAATGTAGTGCAACTCATTGGTTTTTGCTTTGAAGGCTCAAAACAAGCTCTCGTGTATGATCTCATGTCGAATGGATCCTTGGATAAGCAAATTTTCAGCGAGGAAGGTGATAAGTTTCTTGATTACAATAAAATATATGAGATTGCTCTTGGGGTAGCAAGAGGGATTGAATACTTACATCAAGGGTGTGACATGCAAATACTACACTTTGATATCAAGCCTCATAATATTCTTTTAGACAAGAATTTCACTCCGAAAGTTTCTGACTTTGGACTCGCGAAACTTTATCCTACTAATCATAGCATAGTCTCATTGACCGCCGCAAGAGGGACCTTAGGATATATGGCACCAGAGTTGTTCTATAGAAACATCGGCGGTGTATCTTATAAAGCGGATGTCTATAGCTTCGGAATGTTGCTCATGGAAATGGCAGGTAGAAGGAAGAATATAAATGCAAATGCAGAACACTCAAGCCAAATTTATTTTCCATTGTGGGTGTATGACCAAGTCAGTGAAGAAAAAGGTGCTATAATAGAAATTGTAACAGAGGAAAGGAAGGTGATAAAGAAGATGATAATAGTTGCACTTTGGTGTATACAATTACATCCTAGCCATCGGCCTTCAATGAACAAAGTCCTACAAATGCTTGAGGGAGATACTGAACTCCAAATGCCTCCAAAACCGCTTATTTATCCACCTGATGTGCTAGTTAACAATGATGAAGCTGATATGGAGCTGGAAACATTCTCAACTTCATCAAGTACTCCGATAATTTATACAAGTTATCCTTCGGGAGATGCCAATGATGTTTAGTGTTCCATGCATAGTTGGATTGGAAATGTCTTGTGTGTATTTGTTATATGTCCCATAATCTAGTATCATGTTAGGCGGAACTTGAGACAGTTCGGCTTGACAGAGATTACTTTTGAGATTGTCATCTTCTAGCTCTTAGGTTGATGTTGTGTTATTGTATTTCATATAGTTTATTCTCTTGCATCCTCCTTGGAAAAGATGAACACATTGGTAAGAGGGCAAGGACAAAAATGATGGGTGAAGGTAATGGACATTGAGGATTTTTCTCTTTTGGTTCTGTTTCGGATAGGAGCGCCTTGGAGTTCACGAACTCTTTGGAGAATGATCTGGTCTTGATTCCTTCCGAGACATCTCCAAGGGTTTTCCCTTTTTGGATGGTTCGATTTGAACTTTCAATCCCTAGCGAAAATTGCAGAATCAGTGGCTGTTTATATTTTTGGTTTTCTTTGCTTCTGTAGAAGCTGGCTGCGTCTGCATTTTGGGCTGGTTCCTCATTTTCCACAGCTTCTACAAACCAATTAGAATCTTCAAGTTGGCCATGGTTACCGTTCTGTGAACCGAATTTTCCCTTTTCCTTTTTCCAATACCTAGTTTTGTTGTCCTTAGATTATGCCACCTGACGATATGATATATATGCAAGTGTATACTAAATAAAAAAATCACTCAAATAATTTTTCACTTGATAATTAAAAAGTCGCCTTTTAAGTGCATGCCATGCATTTTTATTTTTATTTTTCAATGAAGCTACTGATCAAATGTAAGAATCTATTATGAACGACTCAGCATGATCTCTCTGCATGCACAATCAATGTATATTACCACAAAGTACCTAACTCAAGTTCAGTTTGGTCTACTCTATGTAAGAGATTGAGAGTCCCATCACTTCAAATGTCACTTCATCATTCTAATCGGAACATTAGATGGTTAGCCACAGAATTCAGAAGCAGATAAAAACGTAAGACGATCTTTGCAGGCATCTGAATCCGCAGGTTGGGGGTACGTGTGCCGTGGCAACCAAAACATCGCACTGGATGAAACATACAGATGCCGCTGAGGCCTCAACTCTTGAATAAATGGTACTGAATCAACAAATTTGTTCTGCTGGAAAAAGAAATTGAAATGAGCAGAGAAATCACTGGGGATATTTATTAAAACCATAAAATGTTTCACGCACAATCTTGGATTGGAAAGATTCATCTACTAATGAAACTGATGCAATACCAGAAACTTAATACTGTACTTATGTCAGTATCTCAACTCTACTTGTGGAGTAAATATCTTACCCTACCAATGTACCAAATGGAAGAAGCCCAAAAACAAAACAAGTGGACCAACAATGAGCAGTCTTGAGTCCAATTCTGCACCGGTCCCTTGACAATCATCATTATCTCGAAGATAGCAGCAGCTTACACTGGTCCATTATAAACAACCTTCGCAGCTGAGTACACCGACCTAGCATCATCTGCCAAGGAAGTTTAGGCACAATCATTCCTGGCCTCATTACATATTAGTTCACAACCATTTCCTAAAGATAATAGGAATCCAGCATCATGCTTAAACTAACGAAAGTTTTTCCAATTTATTCTGTTCTTGTCTTCGATAGCAAAATATAGCACAAAATGCAGCTCTACAGTATTCTCAGCACATTCATTAGCTTGTACCTTTTGAGAGAAGATATCTTGTTCAGAAACAGCCTCTACAAGTTGCACCATATATTTCCTTGATGAGTCACACTAATTTCCATTACACCAATTTGTTTCTTACCTACTCTACTGAAATTATTGAAATTAACACAACAAAAGTAGAATCAAACCAAATTGATAGGATATCCAAGAATGCATGAATTTCCTGACGTCTTTATTGAAAGAATATTCATACCTGCAACTCCAACTAAATCAAACGTCAAAGGTACATTCGAATCTGCCTCGACAGTGGCTTTTGCTGCTGCAATACCGACTGAGATGGCTTGTATAATGTTCAAACCTTCACATATCGATGCAAGTGTAGCACCCACCAAGCAATCGCCAGCCCCAGTAAGCTTCTTAACAGATGCAGGAAGGCCAGGAAGATGCAAAGCAAAGAGACGAGAGGTTCCCTCAATATGTTTGGCATCATGAAACTTTTGTGAAGGGCAATCAGATGAGATCAATTTGTGGAGTTCTGAACTTATGCCGAGGCGTTGGGGTTTCTCCACAACAGCTCTCGTCAATATAGACCCCACTTTAGAGCATAGAAATACTCCACGAGCGCCTATGGTTACAACTACAATTTTTATGCCCTTCTCAAGCAAAAGAACTATTGCGGGTTTTAGCATATTGATGTGAGATTCTGCAGGACAATTCTTTTCGCTCCTATACCTTTCACTCAAACCATATAACTTCCCAGGAGATAGAGCATCTGCCATTGCAAAGAGCTCATCTTCATTGGGAGATACGTAAGTTACCTGCGAAGAGCCCATTCTGTGTCAGTAGCAGATCTCCGAGATGAAGCTTTCAGAATCTAGGAACCGCTTTGCCACTCTTAAACTATGCCCATGTGAGCTGAATTTCGTTTCTCCTAATGTCATATTGTTTTCATAGCTGAAAGGGATGCCAAAACCAAGACGTCAACTATGTAAACCAGTAACATTTTATTTCATGCCTGATTGATATGAACTCGACGCGGTCAGTTTTTTCTAAAAGTGAGATCTTGTCAAAGTTCAACAATATCACAAACATAAATCAATTGCATATGATGTATGGTTTACAATTTCCTTGTTGATTTAAGAAAAGATTATGTGTGTATCACACTTAAGTGTATTCACTATGGAAGAGTTTCCTTCAACTCATCTAGAATGCAAATTAATGTCCTAGTGGAAGCATAACATCACCGGCCATCCTGACTTATGGAAATGTAAATGAATTGGACATGCATTATTAACGAATGTCTATGCAAAGCCACTAAATTTTGTCTTGATATGCTACATGCCAAATTCTCCAACCCAAACCACAACTTTCACCATTTTTCTCCATATTCATGCAGATGGTAGGCAATTCTATGAAATATGTTGAAAATGACTGCTATCATTTTCCAGTGTACACAACTAATGGTCTGCATTAATCAATTTGAAGCACTGAACTTTTCTCATCATAGTATTTCCCATTTTGCTCTCTGTCGGTACAGTGCTAACGATGATGGCAATCAACTACTCCATTAGCAATCAAGTCAGAAATTTGAGATTGACATCTCGTGAATTCCATAAAATGTATTATTGAACTTATCCGATTGTTTATCAACTTCAGACTTAAATATGCTTACACAGCGCATAGAAAACAGCACAAAAGAAAGTAAATGCACACCACAAGGCGAAGCACTCACATACTTCACGATAGAAGCAATTTTTTTGGATTTGGTAACCGATACCGGTTCAAACCACAGAGGAATGTTATCTCCTGCAGCCACTGTAAACAAAATTCAAAGAAAAACCAAGTAAGTGAATTCTGAAGAGCTTTCTACTGACTCAGAGTAGATCATATAATCAAGCCAGATGAAAAATCAAAGTACGTTGAATCTTTAGAATTACATTGACAAGAAGCTTCAAGAGCACGATCGTTGAGGTTAGCATCAACCATCACTACTGGAGCAGAAGAGATCTCGTATCTAAATTGTTGAATCCACTCAGCAGTGAGAAATTTCTCCTAAAGATCAACCGTGAGTACCTTTATGGATCTTAGAGAGAACACAAGTATGCCTGCTCAACCTGATACGTTTTTAGCAAAATTAACTTACAATTGACTCAAAGCTTGCAACACCAGCAGCTACCTCACCATTTGGATCGAGTACACAGCAGACCACAGCAGTTGTAATATCTTGGGCTTGAAGGATACCTGCCTTGGAATTGCTGAGTTTAAGAACGAAAGCACATTCATGAACAGCACATGCATCTCTATAACTTATTTGAAGCCAAAGAAAGAGGAGAATAGCTAGTTCATTATTATAGCAAAGTAAAAGAGAATGATTAGAAGAATAAATTTTAGTGTACTTACCTTTCTGTAAAGGTAAATATAGCAAAATTTCATCACTATTATCTATTTAGCAGATTTTACTAGGCATGTCAGACAAGCAGTTAAACTGAGCACGTTAACCTTCAATAGGACACCCAGCAGATCTCCAATGCTCCAACAAGTGATTCCCTGATACATAGGGCATAGGATAATGTTAGCAAAATCGTGGGAAGACACAAAAACCTCAACAAGAATACTGATAAATAAAGAAACTACAGAGAATTTGCCCACCTTGGCAAGTGGCCAACAACCATGCATGAAGGATGAACAGACATTCACTAAATCAAGGTGGATTAAATAAAAAGAAAAACATTCTAAAATCTTAGGAACTTTAATATATACAGTTTACTTGCAAATTCTCAATCTGGAAAGTGAAGATGACATTTGGCAAAATCCTAATGGCCAATTCTAATCCCTCACAGACCTCCAAAAAGATCTCAATTCAGGATGTCTTCAAAATTTATTGATCCTGATTAGAATCGGGCTGGCATACCCAAGAATTCCAGTTACAATAAACAGATGATTGTTTAAAAAAACTATTTTTTATCCTAAAAATTATTAGGCTTGACCATATATACCTTGTGAATCCAAAGGAAACTCTCTCAAATTAAAACAGAAGCAGATAGGATGGACATAGACATAGTCAAGGCCCAAAACAAAATTATGCACTTTTATTGAGAAAAGATAGTAGGTTCTTTACTTTTATCACGTCTTTTAATAAAGATGGAGCTAAAAGATTTATCTGGTATTTTTCTCCATGTCCCATAGCTTAAGACAAGAAGGAAATTGAACAAGACCAATACTAAATAACCTTTATGCTGAAACTCTACAAAACATCATGTCCTAGGTGGCCATGCATCGAGTTCATAAGCCAAAATAATTAATTGAGCCAAAACAGTGCCTCGGAAAGTCTTGCTGAAACAGAAAGTACGTAAGCTAATTCAGATGTGCTATACTTTTTTTTTTTTTTGGGTCAAAAGATGTGCTACACTAACCTGCCATGTCAAGGCCCACAGCACTGATGAAGAAGGGCTTTCCTCCCAGCTTCGACATGCAATCGGCAATATTCCTTGCTACACCTCCTAAAACATAGTGAACCTAAAAGACCACTGTCAGATATAGACTCGCACAGAAAGTACTGAACAGTGTAGTGTGTTCTCACGTAGGTTCTCAACTGATGCTGTCGGCATAGTAGGTTTTGGAGATGTGTAATATTTAGGGGCAGAGTAAGAAACCTGGAACCAGTACCTACCAATATCTTCACCACTGGGTCAATGGTTGGATCTCCATCTTTCCATCTATGAAAAAATTCATGCTCAGATAAGCTACACTTCTTCTTTCTCCTTGAAGGCTGCCTGTCATCCTCATCTTGTGGAGGGGTATGGCACTTCCTGCACTGGCAATCTAGATCCCAGTAGCAACGAGCCGTATGAGGATCCTTGAAGTACAGGGTTGTCCTTTAGAGTCAAAAGACTCTATTCCAAGTCTCTCATTCACCTTCATCTTCTTGTATGTACGGCTGCATCATCAAGATTGTAGGAAAAATTGAAGAAGAGCCTCCTTCATTTTCTCTTGAGTGATCAAATTTGATGACCCACTGCCATCCTATTTCTTGATGAATTTTGACTTTGAAGACTGCATAGGCTGAACATTTTGATGAAGTTTTTGTAGTTAGTCAACCAGGTATTAGGGAGGAGTTTGAGTAACTCAGAACAAGGAATCTATCTTGGAATACGATGCACAAAGTCATCTACTTATTGTCCACAGATATGGAAAGGGCATCTTCTGCTCCCGGCAAAGTTAAGTCTATGGTGTAATTTGTACACCATCTAGATTTTTTTTAATTTTTTTGGGGGTCATATGTACACCATCTAGTTGCCATAGTCAAATCTGGACTTGGGGGACATTGAGTGATTTGTAATTGAACCTTCAAGACAAAAAGTAATTTAGGATCTGAAAGAGCTATATTGAAGTCTGGGAATATGTCACAAACACAAATCTAGCATTGAGAGTTGTTTCAACTACACCAACGCAAGCATGTTGATAGTTGAGGAACGAGTATCAAGTAGTGCCATGCAGGCCACTACTTGCGATCCTTTATGACCATGGAAGGAAAGAGCAAGGCATATAGCACCAAAGCGAAGGTGCTATAGCCTCATTTGCGCAGGAACTCAGAAGAGATTTAAAGGTTCACAAAGTGTTCATGTTGAGTAGCTGGAAAGGGATGTTGATCAAAGCAGTAGACCAAACGTATTCTCTTGACATCCTTTGGAGTATAGTGAATAAGCTTTCTCATAGAATTCATTGGTGAAAAGTAAGCTAGTTTAACTCAAGCAAAATATGGATTTATAAGACGGATAGGTATTATAGATCTTATTCTCATTGAGGTAAGATATCTCCCTAAAATAGTTGATCTTGGAGGCGTTGGATTAAAGAGGCAGGGATCAAGAGTAATAGAGCATCTACACATTTAGTAGTACTACTTTCTGAGGATCCTCAGTCATGATGGGATATTTCTTCCTCTTAGTAATGATGCATTATCAGGCCTAGGGTTATAATCTCAGTCCGATTTTTCTATGAAGATGGCTATGTATCATGAGGGGTTAATGGTATCAACAAATGACTATTTGAGATAGAAATATTATCCCACTACACGGCCCTTCCCTTGGCCTCTCAAAGGGACTTTTTGTTTTTTTTTGTTTTGGTCTCCAGACGCCATTCATCTATATTATAAGGCTCTTAGAACTCAGAAACATTTGGAACCATAGGATCCATAGAGTGGCAAGTGAAGAGCAAACTCATGAAACCATGTTTCAACTTATCGGACTAATCATGCAACTCTAAACTTTTAATGACATCAGCCTTCAAGAATGAGAAAAGTATTTTAGAATTCCATAACAATGTGTATATAGGCCATAAGTTAACAAACTCCAAATCTCATTCAACTTCTTAGAGAAGTTAGCCTTATATAAGCAAGGTTGAGGACAATACAAACTTTTGTTACTACAATAATACTAATACACCACCATTGAAAAATTGCTCTTACGGGACAGTAATTAACACTTTTAGGAAAGAGATGTCAGATAAAGCAAACGAAACACTTTGGCCTATACTAATGGCCGACAATAGTATATTTTTGGGATAGAGGGCAAAGCATGGGAGATCCACAGAATCCATATTCGATCATGGCAACTCTCTGCTAGCAAAATGCTGCACAGAGTTCAAAACCACGCTGCAAACTTTAACCTTTCCAAGAGCAAAGAATGCCCTTTTGATCTCTGTACACAACATAGATGGCTTTGTGCATCAAGTTGCAAGATAGATTCCATGTTCAAAGTTAGTCAAACTCCTTCCAGATACTTGGGTGACTAGCTACGAAAAGCTCTATAAAAAAAGTTCAGGCTATACAGTTTCTAGAGTAATATTTATATAGCCTTTAGAATAAAAATTCACCAAGAAAAAGCACGGTAGTGTGGTCACCAAAATTGATGACTCAAGAGAAAATAAAAAAGACTCTTATTCCATCTTTCCTACAATCTCGACGATGCAACCTTACATACTAGAAGAAGATGGTGAAGGAGAAAGACTTATAATAGAGCCTATCAACTATCAAGTACAACTCCTTGTATACTTCAAGGATCCTCATACAGGCCATTGTTTTTGGGATCTAGATTGCCAGTGTGAGAACTGCCAACCCTCTAGAAGATGAGGACGACAGGCCTTCCAAGAGAAAGAAGTGCAATTCATCTGAGCATGAAATTTTTAATAGAAAGAAAGACAGAGATACAACCATTGGACCCGTTGGAGAATATAGTGGCAAGTACTCACATCGGGTATCTTGCTCTGTCACTTACTATTACACATCTCCAAAACCTTCTCCGCCACCATCATCCAAGCAGAAACCCACTCCTCCAAAGACAAAACCGCCTACTTCTAAACCAGTTTCTCCCTTCTACAAACGTATCCTTAAATGGGCAAAAGTTGACACAAGACTGTGCGTCCTATTATATATCTTCACAATCCTGATGTTTCTGCAATTCAACCTTTCTCATTCTATATGACTAGTTGGGTCTATCCTCCATTCCTGCGTTTTCTTCATATGATGCTCCCCTATTATTCTCCATGTTATTGACAGAGACCAGCGTCAACCCATATTACAGAGACCAGCACTTGTTAGATTACTCCCGCAACTTCGAAATTTCCCCAAATGGACCAAATTAGAGTACTCCCACCTCTCTTTCAACTGAAATCCAGACTAAGAGCACAAAAAATCGATGCCCAATTTGGCATTTCTTTAACCAGCCAGCGTCGACAAATTTCAGTCTTAATCTCGCATTACAAGCAAGGTAAACATCCCACAAAAGGCTTCACCAAAAACAGAATAAGAATGACTGGACAAACAGATAAGCGAAGGAAAATAAACTTACTTTGCCAGGGGTTGTGGTTCCGGGAGCAGGGGGAGAAAAAGGAAGGGCATGAATGTCCAACACCATACCACCGATTATCACAGCTTCTCTACCATCTCTAAGGCTTAACCGCTCTGCTCTCACTACAGTCTTCATCATCAAAACCAGAAACCCAAAAAAAAAAAATTCACGACATCAAATAAGCGCCAACTACATCAAACATTTTCCGCAAACGAAACAAAAGCAGACACCCGCGGGAAGGGAGGAAGAGAGAGAGAGAGAGAGAGAGAGAGAGGATACTGACCGGTTGAAGAAGGGAGCTCGCATCAGAAGCTTGTGGTGAGAGATGACGATACAGAGATTGAATCCTCCTCTGAGCTCTGCTCTCCGCAGCCATCTCTCCCTCGCTCTGTTGCTTAGCACACTGTCCCTGGCTTGTTCTATGGGAAGAAAGACAGGCACAGAGACAGGCGGAGGGTGTTGGGTGACCTTTGACTAAAAAACTGGGGAAGCTTTTATTAGGAAAAAGTCATCAAGAATCATAGGCGCGCATGTTTTTATTTCTCTTTTTCTATTCTCAGGAACATAAATAAAAAAAAAAAATATTTACGATTTTTCGAAAATTTTTGAATAAAAAATGCGTTTGATAAATTTGTTAGAAAATAAAAAATGAAACGAAACAGCGTTTGGTAAATTTTATTTTATATTTGTTTTTTTTAATTTTTTAATATTTTTTATTTTATTTTTCATTTTTTCTTTTCTTTTTTATTTTTTTTTTTTTGGCCGATCGCCGGCCTCCGGCGGCAAGGCTCGGCCTCGCCGGATCTTGGCGAGCTTTGAGCCCGAGCTCGCCCGGCCAAGGCGAGTCGCCGACCCTCGGCAACCCTGGGTTCTGCGAAAATGGCCGTAAATCGAAAATGCCGCAAAAAGAAAAAAAAAGAAGAAAAAAAGAAGAAGAAGAAGAAAGAAAAAAGAAACGTTTAAAAAATTGTTTTGGAATAAGTAAGTTTTTTTGTTTCTTTTTTTTGTTCTTTTTTGTGTTCGAGAACAAAAGAACAAAAAAAAGAAAAAGCTGACGCGTTTTGCTCTTTTTTTTGTTAAAAGAAAACAAAAAAGTGTTTAACACTTTTTAGGAATAAAAACATGCAGGCCCATAAACTTTGCCCTTTGATAAATTTATCTCATTTTTTTATATAAAAAATTTAAAATTTTACCAATTTTGACATATTTATTTCAAATTTTTTCCATGACATAAACAATCCCCAATTTGTAGCCATGTAATACATTTATCTCAAATTATAGAGGATTTTCGTCTTTACTTTTAAATTTTTTTGTTGTTCTTTTCTTTTTCTTTTTCTATTTTTTCTTCTTCTTTCTTCACTCCACCATGACCAGCAAAGGGAAGCCGGACTCAAGCAAGGACCACCCTCATTGGCATCTAGTGAGGGTTGCCCTCGCTAGATCTAGAGAGGGCAACCATTGCCCAAAAAGGAAAAACGGATAAAGGAAAGAAGAAGAAAAAGAATAAAAAATGAAAAATGAAAATGTCCTTCAACCATAGAGTTAGAGGTATATATGTCATGGTCGGCAAAATTTGAGATTTTGTGTATCATAAAAAAAAGCTTGACGTAAAATTGTCACATTGAGTAAAGCTTGAGATTTCTAATAGTTTTTTTTTTCCTTTTTATTATTATTAACTAAAAATCGTAATAGAAATCATATGCATTCAAATTTATATTATTAGATAGAATAGTATAATTGAACTTATTTTCTCAAATACAACCTAAGAACGGTGTAAGGTAAATAAGAGGCGGAACAAAGTTATAATCGGCATGTGCAAATGGCCATGACCCAGGATAGCTTACATGCAACTATTGAGATTGAATTAGTGAACTCCAGTTCATAAATTGAAAATTCTCCGACTTCCCAACCAACAATAGTTATCCTTTGTTAGGGTGCTAACTGCTCTGACATGAGAGTCAAGAGAGAATGAATTTCCTTTTGCCTCCATGTTCTAATCACATTAGTGATGTATCCCTTTTTTGTGATACTTGTTTAGGTAAATAAGTTTGTTGAAAATGGTGGATGTAATGTTCTTTTTACTTAAAAATGAAGCGGAAAAGAGAATTTCCATATATTTCTATATGAATAATATTGATGATACAAGAGCCTATTTATAAACCGTTTAGACAAATATCTAAAGTAATGAAATGTTACAATACCAAATAAAATCAATTACAATCAATCAAAGAAGATTAATATCTCCAACATCTCTCTCAAACTCAAGGTGACGTTGAAGAGGTCAATTGAAATTTCAATAAAAGATTTTTAAAAAGCTCCAATGGATGTGTCTTAGTGAAAACATCAATTGTCTGATCAATTAATATGGTTTACGAGCCAAACTATTATTTGATATGGGCACCCAAGTGAAGCTCCAAGTAGGATTTTTTTTTGGCTTCATAGGTTAAGGGCCCATGGAGGCACTTAGAAGATTGAGAGCCACCTGACGTGCACCAACATAACCTTTCCTTTTGATAAAATATAACATGCTAAATTCTAATTTCAGAATATGAAAGATGCAAAGCATATTTACCTAGAAGATGGAAGAGGTAATTTCTCTGGGAAAAATAAAAAGAGGTATGATACAACAACATTTTCTATCTCTAACACAATTTAGTTAACACAAAAGGAAAATCGGCTGTCAAGATTTTATGATGGCAAGTATCCGATAGCTAAAGGGGTAATTTGCATGATATCTAGGTTATTGTCCTATAATAAATACGGAAGTGTCATAATGTCTGTCTCACCAAATAATCTGCATTGCAAATCTCTATACAAATATGGCACCGAATAGATTGGGTGTTAACGGATTGGATCTAAATCTACCTTCTTGGTATTTTCTTAGGAATAGGAAATATTGACGTGGCATGAGCATTGTAGGTAACATTGCCTAACATTTAGCTTCTTTCACACACCATCTATGTGGTTGCAATCAAATTTATCATTGAATCTGAAGATCTATAAAAAAATCATACGAGAGGGTGCTTCATCTTCATAACATTCAACAAGTTCTCTCTCTCTCTCTCAAGTTCTCTCCCCCGTAGCAGTCAATTGCAAGAAGCAGATCATTTAGGTAAGGAAAAGTCCAATTTATATTCAATGGTGCCAAAAGAGTTAGTTATGTTGCTTGTTGGATCGTATTCCTGTTATGATTTTAGATCTTGTACAGATTGTGGTATCTTAACTTTCTGTTGATTACCATGCAGGTTACGAATAAGACAAGGCGCTCATGATTTTAAAAAAAAAAATCATGACCACGCTTGATTATCACATAAAGCCTAACTCAAGAACTCCTTTGTTGTGGTTGAAAATGTATGTATTAGCTCATTTCGATGGGATGACTCGGACAAACCCTAGAAATGATTTCTCTTGGGGCGTCTTCATGATCTAAGCACTTAAAAATCACCTGATACATAGGCAAGAGGTGGACACTTTTGCTCGCCCGCCTTTTGTTACGTGAACCCAACGATAATGAATATTTAGATCAAACATCGTATAGATTTCCTTCCTTTCGTTTTTCCATCTGAGTTTATGTTTAGCCGGCTTGGTCACTAGCACATCGTGGTCGGTGGATGCGCATGTCAGTTTGTGAAGTGAATTGAATTTTTCTTGGTTTGGGACAAACATTCCAAATGGTAATTTTGTGAGAAATTGCATATTTTCTTGTCTTCTTACTTACTTGATGATAATAACTTTTGGTATTCTTGTATGACATTTTCCTCAATTATGAAGTCTATATCTTGTGTGAAAGTTCCAACCTTTTTTTTTTTTTTTTTTAAAGTGGTATCCAATCCAAATAATTGGATAGAAAAATATATTTTTCTATATTCATGAAAGGTCAACGAGATTTGTTAAGTCGTCTTTTGTTTTTAATTCTCTACTTTTCTAAATCGACAAATTCTTTTGTGGATTGAACTTCAAAAAATCAGTTATGATATAACTCTTGTTCTCGAGACGATAAAGACAAAACCTTTAAAACTTTTAATCTTTTTGTGGACCCTTTATTTATTACCGCTAAGTGATTGCCCCTAAAAACAAAGTTGTGAATTCTACGTCTTTTTAGCTACTCAAATATAGCATATGAAATCACTGGGGTTTGCCCCAATGGTCACATGGGAAGAGAGAGTTGGGAGATTCAAATCCTCACCTTGAGTTTGGTTAGGAATGATGTAGTTTTAGATATAAGTTTCGACTCTTACACCTGTAAGAAGATATGACAAAAGTCTAAGAGTAAGAATTAGAGTAGGAATAGAGTAAAACCGATTAAAAACAAAAACTCAAGTCATTTAGTGAATATATGTGCTTTTTGCTTATTAAATCAATAGTGACCCCAGTATCAAATCATATACTATGTTTTCTCGCATGTGGGAGTGGAGTGAATCTCATCAAATCCATGCATTGTAATTGGCTATATTCATCATCCTAGACAGACTCGGTTCTCGAAGTAGAGTATCGTTTTCTGGCTCTGAGTTTTGATATAATTGCTTGTTTTGGGCCAGCACTGGTTATTTCCTTTCCTATCGTATTAAACATTGGTCTCGTATCATTGCTTTTCTATCTTCTGACATAATTCGGAATTCCTTCCCATTCTCTTCCTTTCCCTTTCCTTTTTGCATGCTCTGAAATTCTGTAAGGGAGATAAACTTCTGCAACAGCTTCATTTCTTTTCCTTTTAGCGTACTCACCCTCTCTTTTTGCATGATCTCTCCTTAAGGTCAATGGCAAACTCCAACACCAGAAGAAACCCTCCCATGGATGGAGCAGCGTGTGAGTCCGACCCTGATCCGCGAACCTTCAACGCAAACCTCCAAGCGAGGACAAACCAAGTCCTCAGCACTCTTGCTTCCGGGGTTGATGTCCAAACTCTTTCACTGGATTCTCTGAAAGAGATAAGCGAGTGCCTATTGGAGATGAACCAGGAAGTGGTCAAAGTCATCTTGGATAGCAAGAAAGATATCTGGAGAAATGAAGAGCTGTTCGAGCTTGTACAAGACTACTTCAATGACAGCTTGCCCACCCTTGATTTCTGTGCTTCCCTTGAGAATTGCTTGCAGCATGTGCGCGATGCCCATTTGCAGATTTTCACCGCCCTTCATTGCTTTGAAGAAGAAGATGGGGAGGGCTGTTGCAGGTACATGTATCTCAGTTCTCAAGGAACTTCATTTCGAGCACATGTATCTTAGTATATTGATTCTTGCTCCCTGTTTTCATTTATTGGCTAACTCATTCAATCTCCCTATTTTCTCCGTGCATTTGCATTCAACTTCATATCCTAACATGCCAATGAGATTGAGTTGATACCTAGAGTTTGATATCCTAAGATTACAAGGTTAAGTTGGTATGGACTATGCATGCTTTTCTGTTTCACGAGAAACTGATGCAAAGACCTCGGATAAATTTAGTTACTCAAAAATCTTGGAGGAACTGACAAAATTCAAGGAGACCGGAGATCCTTTCACCAGGGAGTTCTTTGAGCTCTTTCAGACAATTTACAAGCTACAGAAGTTCATGCTCAAGAAGTTGTGGATCAAGAAGAAGAAGATTGAGAAGAAGCTTAAGAGCATACAGATGTGGAGGAAAATCTCAAGCATGATACCGGTTGTAACTTTCGCAGCCATTCTAATCTATTCTGTCACAACTGCTATGGTGGCTTCTCCACCAGTTGTTGTTGCCCTAGCGGCTGCAACCGCCATGGATGTGATTGGCAAGTGGATTGACTCCCTTTGGAAGCATTGTGAAGAAGCACTGAAGAGACGGGAGGAGGTGATCACCTCGATGCAAGTGAGTGCTACAAAGCTTTTCCCTCCCTTTTTGTAATTACAGTGACCGTCCCCGTAATTTCGTCAAACCAAGTCAACAACCATATTTTTCTCTTGAGGTCTTCGCATCTACCATAATGAACATCGCGAGGCTGGCTTGATTTTTAAGTAGCTACAATGATGCGAAAAATGTCTAGGAGTCCAAAATGCAAGAAAGTCTGAAAGAGGAGTCACCATGATTACATGAATAATTTCTCACAACTAAAATCTCTACAGGCCAGTATCTTTGTTGCTCTCAAGGACCTGGATAAAATGAGAATTACGATTGACCCTTTGGAGGTACAGATGAAGAGCCTCTTGCAGAGAGCTGATTTTCCAACTGAGGCAGGAGCAGAAGCTGTAAAGCTCGGGATAGCAGACATTAAGAAGAAGCTGAGAGACTTCATGAAGGACGTCAAAGGACTGGGAAAGGATGTCGATATGTGCAGCCGCAATATCCAGAGATCAAGGCTAGTTGTGCTTCAGAGGATTATAAAGCCTCCCACCAATTGCAATGGTGCCTCAATGTCGCTATAGAGAATTGTTGCTAAGTGTTTTTCTTCCTGCGAGGGAAGTGCGGTGGACCTCCATTTGCCTTGCTTTCTTCTCTCTTCAATAAACCGGAAGACATCAACATTTGGCATTCGATTTGTTGAATAAATGCAGCTTTCCAATATAAAGGCCTTAATCAGCTTTGGATGGGAATTCTTCAATCCATAATTGATGTTAAGAACGAAATTACAACCTTGTCACATTCTACTTTCCTACGAAATGCTAAAAAACGATCCATCCAAGCTGGATTGGCTGACATATGATAGTCAAAGGTGGTCACTCTTACAATCATTGACGTGTCCCTTCTAATAACAACCTTCCAGAGATTATATGTTGCCAAGATACTTTCCTTGTTGATCTTAAACTCGGAGCTAAGATTATAAATCCATGAGCCTAACTAAGTCACATTAACAACTGCAACCATGTGGCACGTCAAAACCTATGATGAAACTCTCTCTTGTTGCACTGCTAAATAGATAGATCTTTGCAGGTTTGATGGACAATTGAAAGTACAGGATAGGATGGAAAGTCCTCAATATTCAAAGATTAAGTGATAATCCCTTCTTTTGGTTGCTCGTGTATAGTTCCATATGCTGATTAAACAAGTTCAGATCATTGACATAAAATTGACCTGTTATATGGAAATGGTATGGTTCAGGTTCTTCCCAAAAGCAGAAGTTAGTAGCTAGGACAGAATAGCTAAAATTTCATTGAATTGTGTTTAGAGCTCATTATGTTCATGAGAAATGTCTGAGTCTGACAAAAGATGAAAGCTGCATAAGCCAAATGGAAGACCAGACAGCAGTAACTCAGAAAAACGAAATCATCTATATGAAGAAAACATATCCTGTCAATGTGCCTCATTAGTAAAAGAGTACTCCTCAATAAAACTAATCGGTAAATCCAGTCATCTAGAGAAAAATTACATGTTGACAATAATTAATGGAGGAAGAAATTGCAGATGTCGATTTTTCCTGATCAATACTTGGCAAAATTGCAAGTAATGACAGCTTTCCCAGAGACAGCAATTGGCCATGGGTGGATATTAAAATAGGTTGCAGATGCCAGGTATCACAAATGGAAGAAAAGTATGAGATATGTGTTGAATCTTGCGGAAACGTGGTACAAATATAATTTACAAAATATGACTTTCACTATTACAATATTTTCTCTCACCTCATACAATACTCGGACAACTCTACACAATTCCTCTCACACTCACGTGCATACATAGCACACTCTACTCAACACACTCTCAAGACCCCTACACACACCCACACACCCCTGGACTTCTTACTCACACACTCTTAGTTGGACACACAAATGAGGAGCAAGTTGCTCCTATTTATAGGATGGAAAGTTGGTGACTTTCCGAACTTTCTACACTATTCTAGAAGTATTATTTTATTATAGCCTGACAACTAGATTATGGATTTTGCTAGAAGATTCTAGAGAAGGGAGAGTTCTAGAGAAATCCAGAGAGAGATATGGAGAACTCTAGAGGAAGATCTAGAGAACTCCAGGAGAGAGAGAGAGAGAGGCGGTGATCTTCAACACTCCCCCTCACCGACTACTCTCTCTCGATATAGTAGCCGTGCTGATATTGCTTTTGGACTCTTCAACTGTCTTCCTCCATTCAGCATATTGCGAAGCTTCCTCAGATGTGGATGGCTCTATGGCTCCATCTTTAGTTGCTTCTCTTGCTGCGACTTTCCATTGAGTTTTGTGATTCTTGAATTTTTGTAATGCCAATTCATTCTGTCCTTTAGTCTCCTTTTCCTTCTTCTTACTCAATTCGGTCTTTGTATTCAGCATATCTCCTCTAAGAATTGTGAGATTGGAACTCATTCGATCAAGCCTCATTTGTGACTTTCATTTCATGCTTCAACCGACTCAATCCCATCCGAAGCGCTTCAATGTAGACCTCTTGATCCTTTTCCTCATAAAATTTCTTCCCCTTGATCTTATTCCACCGATCCTTACACCACGGGATGTAGGGTGTAGATGGCCTCCTTTTCTCAAAGAAAACTTTCTTTTTCTCCTTCATTTGTTTGATATCTCTTTCGCATGACCAATTGGGAACATCATAGCGGGCTTGAGATCCCTGAAACTTCTGCAGCTTCTTGTACTCACATCGGAACTTCTTTAGCTCCCTTTCTTTGCCTTGAGCTCTCCATCCTTCTGCCCTAACATCTCATCCCTTTTCTTCAACATATTCTCCATCTTTGTCTTCTCAACTTCAGTTTCTTTATCATCTCTTGTAGTTTCTTTTCACGATTGCTTATTGGCGTTATTTAGTTGCTTTTTCAAGTTGTCCTTGGCCTCTTTCAGGTCATGATAGTACCCATCGAATCATCCAACTCAATTATACAAGTCAAAGGTTGCAAGCTCTTTCTCGTTCCTTCATTGCAACAGCACTTGAAAGTCCCATTCTTCTTTGCTTTCAATCTCTTCTTGAAGTGACGTACATTTCCTTCTTCTCGCCCGTACTCAATGTAATCCGCAATATGTCCTACCTTGCCACAAACGTAGCACCGTTTTGCTACGCTTTTGTTGCTCTTATCTTCATCGTTGTCGTCACGATCTTGACGAGCCCCTCGGCCGATAACCTTCTTTTAGGTTGCCTCTACCAATCTCCATGATCTTTCCATGGTTTGCCATCTCTTGCACCTGCTTTATTTCTATTATGGCCTTGAACCCTCTTTATTGTCAAGAGGGCACTTTCATCCTCCTTAATTGAGACCTTAGATTTGTTTATCTAAGGCCTCTTGATTGGCCAATATATTTTCCAACTCATTTAGAGTTGGCTCATTTGCCCTTCCACGTGTGGCCGAACGATACCGTTATACTCCGGCCTTAACCCATGAATTATTATTCTTCTCATTCTTGTCTCAGGAGATGGCATTCTCAGGATCTAATTTTGAAATTTTCTTGCAAATAGATTTAACTTTAGAAAAGTATTGACTTACCGCATACTTTGTTGCGATTGAGAGAGCTGGTTCTCAAGCATTGTAACTTGGCATCGTTTTGTCCTTGCAAACAGCGGCAAGTTATCCCAGGCCCTTCGGGTCTTCGCACTTTTATGTGTTGCAATAATTCATCATCAACAGTCACGGCAAGAACGTAAAGAGCCTTACCTGACTTGACGTTCCACTTTCTTAAATCACTATCATTTG